>WOVY01015440.1:0-31618 GCA_013436015.1 Rhipicephalus annulatus | reverse complement strand
TTACGTCTGGAGATTGTTGAGAATTAGGTATAATAAGTCTGTAGTTGCAGAGAGAATTGAACGGCAGTTCCACTGAAGTACTCTAAGGTACCCTATGATGATAAGCAAGCAGTAGCAACTGCTTGATCTAAGATACTATCTTTTAAGAAGTCCGCTTTCGTCATTGGTTCCTTCACACTCTTTTTTGTTTTCGGATGAGAAGAATTATTAAGTTTGCTAGTGGGTGATCTGGTGCGTTTCAAAAGGCGAGCATCCATATCTACATCCCGATTAATTATTGATTCTGAATGAGATATACCTTCCTGCTCAGTTGTGTTAGGACTGGAAAGCATTGCCTCGTTATCGATAGAGACATCTGACTGATGTTCGGCAGGTTTACTAGTTGAGGCACTAGGAGGTTGGATACGCTTAGTTATTCGATCAGATGCACCCGAAATCTGTGAATCCATAATGCTATTGAGTGAGTCGGACAGATTGAGTAAAAATTTTTCTAATACTTTTTCTACGGCCTTTTCTACCATAGCAGAAATGGACTGAGAAAGTGATGCATCCATAGAAAGAGGTGGACGAGCTGCTATACCGGCATAACCCTGATTCCTGCTTTGAATTTCTGCAATTGCTTCTCTACGAGAGCATCGTCTCCTTTCAATGATTTCAATCACCTGAAGTTCTTTTGATCTTGCAGGGCAGTTAGGATCGTCCTGCAGCGTGATTTGCCTTGCACAAACAGCATGTCTTATTGTCTGATTGACACTCAGCAGTACTATGACCAGCCCCGTATATGGCCCCAGCATATGCGGCATCGAGTCTCCGATCGACAACCTTTAGTACTGTGTCCAAAGCGCCAACATTTAGCACATTGCAGCGGACGGGGAGCCAAAGCTTCGACCTTATAGATAAGCGGCCATGCCTTGATCTCCGAAGGGCGATCTGTACCAGCGAATGTGGCAATTACAGTTTCAGTGGGAACTTTCTGTTGGTTTTCCTGTTTGGTACAGCGGTAAACAGAAATACACCTGCTGTGGAAAAGATGTCCAAGACTTCTGCTGGGCTTAGACTTGCGTCTACCCCCCGAACCAATCCTTTGCAGCAAGCTAGATGAGGTGGGATAAAAGAGCTCACCGGAATGTGATGCAAAAGTAGTGCACTTTAGAAGGTCTTGGATGCAGGCCTTGTCTGGTGAGCAGCATAGTATCCCCCCGCGTCCAAACTGACGAACCTCTGTTATCAGTAGAGAGTGGGGAGTGATCGCACGAAGTTCCGTTTGGATTGTCTTGGGGTTTTTCATGCGGATGAACCCACCGGTGGTCGGCACCAAAGCGACAGGAACGCTACGGGTTCCATTGCGGAGAAACAACTCCAAAGGAAGATCTTGAGGGGGAACAGAGGCTGACCAGAGGGCAGGCCTCTGGCCCGGAGAAGAAACAGACATGAAATAAGAAGAAGTTACACTTATCAATGCACTAAAACAGTTGCGGAACAAGAGGTAGATCTAACAGAATAAAATAGAAGTAACCGCCGGCTACTTGACCGAAACCCTGAGGATGGAACAAGGAACGCAGCCGCAGGCACCCGATCGTAGGCTCCGTTTCCTGGGATCTCGTGCGAAGCTCGTAGCAATTCTACGCACTTCATTAGTTTTTTTTTCTTTTTCGGAGGCGCGCTTTAACTTCCAGCGCGATCACAAACGCTTGCAAGGACGCGCACGTGGCGGCCTCCCGCGGTGAACTTGTCAACTAAGGTGCTCACGGTCCAGGCGGCCGTGCTCACGATATAGAAATCAGCCAATGATCGTGAACTTGGGGATGTGGCATGACGTCGTTATATAAGTAGGCTGCATCATTACATAGAACGAAAGAGCAATTTATATAGACGATTTGAACAATAATGATAAATACCAGGCCACGTCCTGCGCCATAATGTATGGCTCGCATGCTCTCACGAGCCTCGACTACTGATAGGCAGCATTTTCTCACCATGCTCAAAAAGCGTATAGGTGCATGACCCCTTTAAAGTCCTGTTGTATATCTGTAAGAAAGCTTAACGGGAGACCTGAACTAAAACACTACCAGTAAAAGGGCAAGTAAGCTGTAGTCCTTGCCAGGAAATACCAACCTAAGAAGTCCTGTTCAAGTTTTCCACAGGAGATTTAAACATGAGACCAGTACCAAGAGACTACCAGTAAGAAGGCTATAAGCATGTTTGGCTAATTTTTCGGACACTGCTGCAGGCCATCCTGTTTGGGACCAAGCGTGAAATATTGGGAATGGGGACGTCATATGATGACATCATGACACGATTTTCTGCATAACTTGCGTTGATACTGCCCACCATGATGCCAACAGTAAATTTATTGGTTGACGAGGCATTTGTGGCTGACACTGTTTTCCCTTTTGGCTCCATCAACAAAACATTTCTGTTTCATTCCTCTGTTATACATCAATGCAAAAGTTATCGCAACACCTTTTTTCATTGAAAATAATGTCGCAATGCAGTGTCACCGATATCCACCGACTTGACACAGCTAGCATCAGATCGATCCACAAATGAGCGATACACTGATGACGACGAATGAGCCAAGAGGTTATTGCAATGCTTGCTAAAGAAGTGTATCGTGTTGAAGTGGGTGCAAAAATTTATTTGTGTCCGGCAAGTTGCACCTTAGCGTGCCACTGAAAATTGAATGCCCTTCATCATCTACTCACCTGACGTGCAAAAAATGACACACCTGCACCTGCCCCTTTCTGACCCTTCTGTTTATGTCCTTTTAATGACACTTCCACTTTACTCACCCTATTCGTCAAGCCAGCTTATGTCAATACGCACCCCTATATCCCCCACCCTACCTCACCTGTTTTCCCACCTGCCCTTTCTTCTCACACTTGAGTGTACTTATGCATACACACACTGAGGTAGGTAGTGGTTACCTAGCTTAAGATAAGATCAATACTTGGAAACGTTGACTCAGTGACACCCCTTGTTTTAAGGAATTTTCGTTCCTGTAATATAGACGTACAGTCCTTCAAATGAAGCACGTCAGCTTTCTTAAAGCTTGGAATTGCAGCAAGCTCATCTAGTTTGGCACGTAAAAAAATTAGGCATGCAAACTTGGACATAGAGAGAAATGCCTTTTCAAGGTTTTCGTGCAACTATCAGAGTTCAACCTTATTAGTGCAACATCCCTCAAGTAGTTTTATCGTACAGGCATCTATGAAAATCATGCTGATACAATGGCGATGAATCATATGACCCAACTGCATTCACTACGTCTGCAGCAGATACAGCGAGAGATTTCATTTCACTTTTGCTTGTCACAACAGCACACATCAAAACGTCACGGTAGCAGAGTCATTCTAAATATCAGTCCCACAGTGGCTAGACGCAGAGCAGGTGGTTTGTTGACACATACCTTATTTACTCAATGGTGACGCCACCTTAATTGTTCACGAGGGGCAACTTTTCATTGCGTTAAGAAAGAAATGAAATTTCTGTGTCCTATTGCAACGAGACGGTCGACATTAGGTATCAAAATTTCAGAAAAAAAAAACTCATTACATTTGAGTGAATACGGTATTTTCTGCAGGTGGCACATGTCACTCATCTAAGAGAATGCATAAGCCGCCTTCTGCGATCCTCAAAATTGAATGAAATTCTTTTAGTCGTGCGTGCTATGATTTCGTTGTGATGCCATTTCTGTTGCAATGTAGTTTTTCTATGCCTTTCTAAACCTGTTATATATGTTCACAATTTTTATTAAAAAATTTTAAAGCATTGAAGAGACCTAGAACAGTGTCAATTTTGTGTCTTTGTTTTTCTTGGTTCACATTGATTATATAGTATCAGTGATGGAAGCAACATATTGCTTTTTGGAGCAGATTCTGGAGCAGTAGTAGTGCTTTGCAAGTCCCTTAAGTGTCTTTGGAGCAGATGCATGTTTCTAACGACTCCTGAAATCCAAAACATCACTTAATCATCTAATAAATATTTATATTTATTATTAAACATGTTGTATGCTAGTATGCAGCTGGTATACAAGCAGTATAGTCGCATCATTAACGTAAATCCTTGGGGGAGCATCCTGGGTAGAGGTAGAGGCATCCTGGGTAGAGGTAAATCCTGGGTAGAGGTAGTCCTGACTTTTTTAGGTTCAGGGGAGCACAGCCTTTGCTAGTGTCTCCCTTGAGATTTAGCTTTAGCACGTGATATAATTGAGTTAACAGCTAAGTATAGTGCAATCAACTTTTTAAAAACCTATCTTTTACTGTGCACCTGTGTTAAATGCCCCTCAACTGTGGACTATGGAAATCGCAAAAAGGTGAGTAAGAGAGACCGAATAGAACAATGCGATTTCTCAAGCTCGGACCCCATGCTGTTTCTTTTTAAATTCTATTTGGAAGCATGGCCTAATTATTATATAAATACAGATACAACCCATATTAAAAATACGAATTGGCTGCCATGGCCTGATATGTGCCACCCTTTGCAATTTTTCTGGATTTGCGCCACTGAGTTACACACTAGGATGATAGTGTATATAAAGCTTGCTTTTGGTTCCGCTTAAACTCACTGGCCGGTCCCTTGGTTCAACTTCACTGTTTTTTGTTTGCCAACATACTTTCGGAGCAGGTTTGGAGCAGTATCTAATAAATATTGCACTTTGGAGTAGCACGGAGCAGCATTACTCTTTTGGAGCAATTGGAGCAGCACTTCCATCACTGTAGTATAGAGCAATGAGAAAAAGATAATAAAAGCCAGATCTCAAGAATTGTGGCGTCCCACTTTTTATTAAACTCTCGCAAACACTGCCATATGAAAACTTTAAGGTGACTAACAATGGGGCGGCACTTTATACATGAATAACAGGAATAAATGACGAAAGATGACACACCGAGAAATGTACACATTTAAGCGTGACAGCGTGAACAAACATTGCTAGCTTTAAGACATAACATAGAATCACAGAAACAGAGCGTTGGGTGAGCTTCACGCCAGCAACATAGTGAAAATGGTCTGTACATGACGATGCACATATATAAACATGAACATTAACAAATCTGTTGTTCGAATTGCAGAAAGATAGGAAAACATGGCATAAACGAAGTGTACAGCACCAAAAAATTTGTCAAAAATGTGTAGCACACATGATCATTGTGTCAACAAGGACACCTCAACAACATTAAAAGGAAAAAAAAATCAACAGCTACAAGAAAAAAAATATGATGAATGTTATTAATATTTTTGCGTTGTCCTATGCAAAGATAAAGTACCATTATGGGTTTTGGCATGGAGTGTGAAAATTAATATGAATAAGTTCGAAGTCGCATGTCACAATGGTAATATTCAATGCATAACCATCAAAAACGTGTGCACATAAGAAATCCTACAAACGTGCTTCTCCAGCAAGTTATAGCAGAACCGTATCCATAAAAGCCTCTACGTAACGAAAGCACACACTTTGACAAGAACACTACACTAAGGTTTCTAAATCGACCTGTTTAGCCCTATTCCCCAGAAAGCAAACAAGAACAGAATGAGAAGTTGTTTTGTGAGTGCAACTTTTCAGCTTTCTAATGTAGCTGTTCGCTTGGCAATATGCATTCGCTTTCAAAAGTAGCTGCGTACGTATGGGTAGGCCCAGACATATAAGCTAGTTTAATCCTCTAATGAACATTCAAGCTTACGACTGGTTGCTATACCAGCCAAAGCGCCGAGAGAGCATATTTAGTGCACTGGAGAAGCATGGAGCTCTATCCAAATTTACAGCTGATCAGGAACGAGCATGTACTGGTGCCAATGCCGGGATTAAGAAAAAAATGCTTGCTGTCATAAGTGTGCCCACCTGAGTAGCAGCGGAATGCTTACACTACTAGGCTAACACTTGCACATTTAGGGTAAATGGTAGGCCACCCCTTGTGCATGTACGATTTCAGCTTTGCAGTGCACATTTGATGTCTTTACACACACGAGCCAACTGCTTTGTTCTCAACACCTCAGGCTTTGCTCTAGGCGGCCGATTCACTTAACTAGACCCGCACATTGCAAAGAGAGACCAAATAAAGAATGAGCACCTCTATCATTTGCATAGCCAGAAGGGGACTTGGGGGGGGAATCGAAAATCGAAGTTCACTTACTAAAGTTTTTACATTATGCATGTATGTATACACTCACCAGCAAAGATGTATAAATCTCGGCCAACACCCCCACCTTTCCCGAAATAAATTTCTCGCTGAACACCTGATGTGCGTTAGTTGGAAGAAATGGAAAATTTCTCTGCTTGTGAATCTAAGATACTGACCGTGACAACTCGCACTCGGTTTCCAGGGGGACCTGTGGTGCATGAAAATATCCCAGAAGTTATAACATCGTTCCCATTGTCATAAAATGCAAACTGCTTCTTGAACGTTGTGCGCTTAATACCTTACCATGATGAAAAACATAAACAGATGTTAAAACTTTTGTCAGGTCCTGAAAACCAGACAACAATACAACTCAACATGAAGAATACCGAATTCAACAAGGCCTCTACGAGAAGCTCGTTTAGTGCTTTGCCTATGTTTACATGAATTACCAAGATTAATGCATGTGCATACATATATGAAAGAACTCCAAGTCTAGGACATATCTGGTAAACTACACTTGCTTCAGTAGAGACCGTACTGTGAAAACAGTTGCCCTGCTACTGTAAACTGCTGCTTCACAAATAACTATCGCAAAACGAAAATCACATAAAACACTCAAAGATGAACTGTTTGTCACTCGTAGTTGGAAAAACAATTAGGCGATATAAAATTTACTGGCACAAGGTTCCACCCTTTCAATTATATAAGCTACGCCAATGCCATTCTATCGTGCTGTGAATGCCATTAACAAGGTCGCACCAGCAACACCGAAACCACAAACATAATTTATCGATTAAAATATTTCCTCAGCACAGACGGCAGTGCTTCAGGTGTAACTCAGTCTGCGCGACATACGTGTGGTTAAACGCAAGCTGCGCCTCGTAGGAACACTCGCCTCTTGACTTGCTGCACCATGCCTGCGAGATGACCTGGAAGCTACAGCCTTTGGCTGCGATGCTGACGCATTGTGGCCGCCTGTCTTCCTACGTTTGGAATACCGAGGCGAGTCCGAAAAAGCATCCTCATCGTGAAGGAAGCTGTCATCCGTCATGGTGCCGCTGTCCTGAGTGCTGGGAGCATTCACAGAGCGACGGCATGTTGAGCAGACGGCGCTCGACGCCTTGTCCGTCGCAGATTCCTGTTTGGCTGCGCTTGACCTCTCGTCAGACAACTCTACGTGTGTCTTCAATGAAAAGCTCATTCTTGAATTCTTGTTCCTTTTGGTGGCCAGCAAAGTCTGTTCTTCGGTGACAACATTCAAGTCCTTTTTCAGGTGACTCGAGTGCATGGCTGCTGCAGGCTTCTCATTCATTGAGCAGCTTGTACGAGTGGTCCGCGCCGGTGTGTCCCGTTTCACTCCGACACGAGTAGAGCGCCTCAGAACTGGAGTTTCGACAGACATAGCTGTTTGCATTAGCGCTTGAGGATGCTCCGACACTGATGGTGCATCAACATTGCTATCAGATACACTCTGTGTATTTCCTGCTTGCTTTTTCATTGCTGCATCAATCAGCCCACAGTCATAAGTCCTTGTGTGTCTGGATGGCGACTGACATGTGCAGAAGTTGGATGTGGGGCTCTGTGTGTCTACTATTTCGCTAGATGTAGTTGGCACTGGGCTGAAAGGAGGTGACTGAGTGCTCGCACTGTTGTCAGACTGCGAAGCTCGTATTGCAGTCAACGAGCGCCTACTGGTCTTCCCTGTGCTGGTGTTTACAACCTTATAGCTTGAAGCAGCACTTGGCGGTCTTGACTGTCGTTCCTGCGATTCATAAAGAGGCACCTTGAGCTTTCTTAAGTGTGCAATGCTGGCATCGAAGTTCGCTGAAGGTGCTTCGTAGGAAGAGTCATCATCGTCGGAGTCCGAAAAGGAAAGAACTGCTGTATCAAAGTCAATGATGGAATCCTCTTTCGTATTATGTTGGGAACACCTTCGTGGAGGCACTCTTCGCAATGATTGCATTCGCCGCATTGCGGCTTGAACAAGGTCCCCCTCTTTATCAGAACTTAAAGAGTTGGGTAAAGCATCAACATTTCTGAGCAGGGGCACCTGCGTCAAACCACTGAGATTGTCATTTGTCTCAGACAAATCGTGTTCTGCAGTTTCTGGGCCTGGCGTCACATTCGCACTAGCTTCGCCGACTCCTCTGCGCTTGGGAGGTGTTCTTGACGGCGACCTACATGAACCTGCAATGCGGGCAGTGTTTGACTCTTTTAGCTGTTGCTTACTAGAATGTGAAACACCACACCCAGTGCTTGTTGCCTGCACCTCTTTCCTGCCTGGAAGTGAAGCAGAAACAGAGCGAGTTCTGGGCATGCTCTGATTGCCCCTATGAGTGGCTGCCGGTTCTGTTTTATTACTTTGCAAGGGACGCACTGTTACGGATGGACTGCCTTCTCCCTTGTTCCCACTCCCACACTCTTTCTCAGTTATGGCTTCTTTATCTTGCGTAGGTGAAAGGCACCTGACTGAGTCACCAATATTTACGCTGTCCTGTAATACCTTTCGCCTAACCTTCAATGGTGGTGATTCCATACCTTCACGTAGCCCACTTTTCTTTGCTTCATTCGTGCCAGGCTTGCCGCCTGACTGGATGTCAGGTCCCACGACCCTTGACTGCAATGTTGTTCTGCCTTCTTTTAATGGGGAGGTATTATCCATTGCTAAAGACAACTGCCTACGTGCACTCCGAGTCAAGACTCCATGCTTGGTTTGCCCCGCTTCGTTTATGCCAGAGGCGGGGGATTCACCTCTCATTGTTGACGAACTACTGTGCCCACTACCAGAAGCCATCTGTCTTGTGCTGATAGTGCTTACATCCGCCATCTCTATTCCAGACTTTTGCTTGATAACGGACAAGGTTGCCTCTTTTGCCGGTGACTTCTGTGCGATTCCATTTTCACTTGAACTGCCTTGTTTTGTGGGTGACTCTAACCTACGGGAGAGGCGCCCACTGGAACGAAGCTTCGCAGGAGCACATGACTTTTCTGGAGTTAAATTTGCATTGTTTGAATAATCCTGCCTTTGCACTCCCATTGACAGACTTGTTGCTACACTTCTGCTTTGCACGGTCTGGGCATTTACATCTCTAGAAGCGTCAACAGAGAATTCACAAACTTCTTGCTCCGCAAATACCAGACTTCTAGCACAACTCCTTGTGCTTTGCCTCCTGGTGGATCCTGCAGATCCCAGCGGCTGCCTAGCATCAACCATGTTTTGCCTTGAATGCTCGCTATTCACACTCTCTTCATTTACGCTGACACTTGTACCATCAGACTTCTGGCTCAAAGATAACTTTAGTGCTTCCTTTCCACAAAGGGCGAGATTTGAAGTCAAAGGCTGTGGACGAGGTGTGTCCTTTCTTCTATATACAAATGGAGTTCTACCAGCCATCATCTTCTCCATGTTTGGGCTTTTTCTGGTGTCTTTTTCAGCCTCAAGTGGTTCATTTTCATCTCTCTGAAATTCATCAGAGTCCAATCTTGAAGCACCATTTCTCTCAGATTCTGATGTTTCGTTTGCTTCTGGCAGCTTCGAGGTCTTATTCGTGGGCAATGATGTTCGAGGGCTGTCATGACGGGTGCTTGCCTTTTTCTTGCTAGGACTGAGATCTTCAGTCTTTGCCGCTGACCCGTTCATCAACCTTGTACCATCAGCATTGAAGCTCGCACTGGCCACGTCACTTGTGGCCGCATCTGCGCAATCAGAGTCAGACATTGAAACTTGTTCTTTGTCAGACATCACTCTCTGTTTGACTAGCAAGGAGGGTGAACCGCGAGAACACCCTTTACGTCGGGCAGGTTGGCTCTTGCCGGGGCCGTTCCTCTCATCCAAGCTTCGGCGACCACCCTGACCTTTTGATTTAACAGACTTACGGACGGAAGTACTCTTTTTGACAAGCGGAACCTTAAAAGACGACTGCGGCAAAGCTGAAGAAAGAGTCTTCCTTCTGAAATCCACGGGATCTGTTTCATCATCAGAATCATCTTCAAAGGACAGCACCATTTCCCTGAGTTTCGAGAAAGGTGACGGCGATCGCCTCTGGGATGAAACTGAAACAGTTGTGGCTTGTGACAGGCGAGCAGCTCGTTGCCAGCAAGACGCAAGCCCTCCATCGTTGGAGTGTAGCTCTAAGGTATCAGCATCAGATTCAGCAGCCAGGTGATTGGCCTCCGTTACCGGAGATTCAGGAGGGGAGAGGTGCATGTTTAGCAGCGACGAAGCATCAGGTGACTGCTGTCCGCATGGGATTTCATCAGCAAAATCTGAGAACTGTGCACATTGTACAGTGTCTGGCAGTGTAGGATGCTCAACGCTACATTTATCAGAAAGCTCGGCATCTTGCGGAACTGGGTGGTCGACCCTGCCCTCTCCATCAGAATCGGCTTTCTGCAGTGCCGAGTCTTTAGCACTGATGTTCTGGTGGGAACATTCTCGTGTTGCCGAGTGCTTTGCACTCACACACACATCGCATGACTTAGTTTGTTGCACTGGGTGTCTTAAAGCATTAGCACGATCAGGAAGCTCTGCTTGTTGTGGTGCTGAGCGCTTGGCACCATTTTCTTTGTTGGAAGACTCGGGATTTCGTTGCAGCGACTGCTCAGCGCAGTGGTCTTCATCCGAAGACTCAGAGGGAATTACAGTTTCGCTCCTACATGCCTTCCGTACAGTTTTTGCTGGCTTGACTTGCCGTAGTGCTGAGTGCTCAGTACTGCCCTCTCCATCGGAAGACTGGGCTTTTTGTAGTGGTGAGTAGTCAACACAGTGATCTTCACCAGAAGACTCAGAGGAAATTAGTGTTCTGCTGCTAGAGGGTTGCAGAAGGGTTCTCACTAGACAGTCTTCTCCTTGTTCTGAGTGTTCAACGAAGTGCTTTTCACCAGACCTGGGTTCTTGTGGTGCTGATTTCCCAACGCCGCCCTCTTCATCCGAGGAAAACTCAGCCTTTTGCAATGGTGAGCGGTCAACACTGTGATCTTCACCAGAAGACTCGGAGGAAATAATTGTTCTGCTGCTAGAGGGTTGCAGAAGGGTCCTCACTAGATCGTCTTCTTCTTGTTCTGAGCATTCAACGAAGTGCTTTTTAGCAGACCTGGGTTCTTTTGGTGCTGATTTCCCACCGCCACCTTCTTCATCGGAGGAAGACTCGGAGGAAATTAATGGTCTGCGCCTACGTGCCCCCTTAACAGTTCTTCCTGGCTTCAGTTTCCGTCGTGCCGATTGCTCAATGCAGCACTTTTTGAAAGACTTGGCTTTTCGTGGGGCTGTGTGCTCAGAACTGCTATTTTGATCAGAAAACTCGGCTTTTTGTGCTGAGTGACCAACTATTCCCTCTTCATCGGATGACTCGGCTTTATGCAGTGGAGAGGGCTCAACACTGTGATCTTCATCAGAAGATTTGGATGAAATGGAAGTTCTGCTCCTACGTGCATTCTTTACAGTTCTCGCTCGGTTGTAGTCCTGTTGTGTTGAGTGCTCAACGCGGTGTTTTTCAGAGGACTTGACTTCTTGTGATGCCCAACGCTCGACAATGTCCTCTTTGTCGGAAGACTCCACCTGTTCTAAGTCTTCAACAAGGCCTTCTTCAACAGCCGACTCTGCTTTTTCCAATGGCAAGTGCTGAGCATTGTGATCTTCATCAGAAGACCCGGAGGAAATGAAAATTCGACTACTACGTGCCTTTCTCACAGCTCGTGCTGGTTCAGCTTCAAGCGCCCAAAACTTAGCCCTGCGTTCTTGACCCGTAGACTCGGAGGAAACTATTTGGCTCCCATGTGCTTTCTTCACAGTACTCACAACGGCCACATCTTCAACCTCAAAAGGTGTATGTGAAAGGTGCTGCCCTGAAGACTCCAAATTTAATTTTGAGAGAGTTACAGCTGTATCTTCAGGCATATCCTGCCCACCATTTTCTGCAACAACCTCAGCATCAGACACACTCGAAAAAGGTTCGGCAGTATCGTTAGACATTGCCTGTCTACTAGTTTTCGCGACAGCCTCATCACCTGACGAACTTGAGAGAGCTTCAGCGGAATCATCATTTTGTCCGCTGTTTTTCCTTCTGCCCTTTGTCGACAATGTTTTGGCACTGGTTTTCGGGTCACAGTGCTCGGGCAACATTTCTTCGTGGTCACTGTGGTCATCATGATCTTGCACATCCGAATATGAAGACGATTCCTGCTCACTGCATGACTTTACTGTTGAAGAGTCTAGTGTTGAAAAGTCCAGGGAACTGCTGAGCTCCGGACACATATACAACTGTGGAGATGGCAGATCTTGAGGCAAAATTGAGCCTGTTGTAGACTCCGGGGAGCTGATCGGATCACCAGCGTCTACAAGCAATGTTGCCTTGCTAGTCTTGTAACACTGTGACAAAGTTTTTTTTACAGAAATCCCTACTGGCTCGTCTTGTGAACTTGAAGGACATGGAGGCCCCTTTATAGAGCTCAACATTGCTTCATCATCAACTTTAGCATCAATGTGCTTACATGACTTTTCTTGAGGTTTGTTGACACCGCCTTGCTTCGTTTTCTTCATTCCATGCCTATTGCGACTTAGCATGGCCAAAGAATCTGAATTTTGTGCACCTGAAATCGAACGCTGTCCATGCGCATGATGGTGAAGTGCATTTCCTCGAGAAGATACACAAGTCTTTTGCTGAACTTCCTTGTCCAGAGAAACTTTAGAAGCAGCAGATTCTTTTGGAGTTTTTAATGCAGTCAGCTTGTCATTCATTTCACCAGTTCCACCCAGTTTGCGCAAGGCCCGAGATTTGCGAGCCCTCTTCCGCTTCTTGCGGTTCTTTCGGCGACGTGATGCTGCAGTTGTCTCATCTGCACAATTTCCAGCTCTGTCTTCACCTTCTGACACTTCTTCAGCCCCACTTGCATGTTCATAATCTGCGTAGCAAATGGGAATGTGCTGTCAACTTTTGGCTTTAACAACATGCTTTGAGAAAACTCACAGCCTAAAGGTTTGTTCAGTATATAACCACTGCATATAGATGTAACGTCCCAAGCCAGTTCAGGATATTTCATAAGTGCATCTTGCCAAAATTCTTTTAAATTGACTGAAAAAATGACAGCGAAGCTAAGTAGAGGCATTGTAACGCTCCAGTGACTCAACTTCACTACAAAACAAGAGGTCATCGGGGGCAGACCCCATGGACAGACACACCTGCCACCGCAGCAGAAGAAATGTCAATTGTTTCATACTTGATACTGTACTGTTATTCCAAAAAATAAATAATGCATACTTTCAAAGGAAAAAAAGCGTGCTTCTTTTCAAGTGTTGTAAAAAATAGTCCATTACATTTTGATGAAAAATCCGGAATGCAACGGCAGAGTAATGCATAACCTGGTGGTTAATTCTAAGTTTCACTTCTACCTTATGGTTACGAAAAATTCATGCAGTAAGTTATACGCACAAAAGAATGAAGCAAGATTCAATAGGATATAACTTCAAACCCCTTTGTTTTACACTCGGCAAACAAGCGTTGCGAATCTCAAGAACGCAATCTTTTCAAAGCAGATTCAAAGCCTGTACTTCCCATCATTCCCTTGGGGGCATAAGCGCCGCTGAAGGAGCCCGCGAAAACATCAGTGCCAAAGTCGCCTCTAGGTATTACTGTATAAAACTCTATGCTACATGTATACCACAGTCTCTGTAATGCAGAGTGGCACGAAATAAATCACGTGAAAGTATTTCAAACTAATACATAATAATCTGGATTGCACATTCAATTAACTCAGAAGTAAATACACGATGTCAGAGATAACATGCCGTAAGAGAGCTGTATCACATAGATGAATTCATAGTCAGGATAACATTGTTCCGCAAACACTTAGGTGTGGTGATTAAACAGAATGATTTCAGACAATATAGGGTAATGTGGAGATGATTGAGAAAGGCCTTTGCCCTGCAGTGGCCATACATTTTAGGGTGACAATGAAGACTCCTTACTATATAGTGGCAATGACATTACCAATTTCAGCAGTCAATTGTAAAACTTTCTCTGTTAAAAGCTTGCATTAAACTTCTGCAATGCAAGAAATACCACACCACATGAAGCACAAGTCTATTTGCTCAAGAGCAATTTTAATTTTGTCACAACTATGACAACCTTGCTGTCACAAATTTCGGACTGAAATAACACCTTACAAGGTTTAGAGAAATGTAGTTTCTTGCATAAGCTTTTTAGGTATAATAAACAGCACACAGAAGTGAAGCAATGACAGATGTGTGGAAATGTGCATCACCTTTTGGCCGTGTCGCCACAGCATCTTCGTTTTCTGCACTGTTGTTGGCCCCTTTATCCAATTCTTGTCGTCCACTGCCGAGTTTTTTCGTAGGGGATTCGGCATTTTTCAAGACTTCATCACCAGTATCACCAGCGCTGTTGCAAAGAAGCCTGTCCAAGAATGCTCTCGTGTTCAGTGGAGAGTTGCTGACCTCACTGATGAACTCAGAGTTGGACTCGACGTCACTCTTGCGGGGTGTGGCGATGTTCAACTGCAGATGGCTCAGCGTTGCATCCAGAATTGCATGCAGCTGCTCATCCTCGACCTGAAACCAACAAAAAACACTGGAACTGGCCAAGCTGAGCAAAAAAGATACGACTACTGCTGAAAGCATTGTGTCTTACATTCAATTTCATGCACAGCAGGCTACACTATACAAGCTAGACAATATATTTAAAGAGTGGTTAATTGAAGCACCGCTTTCAGACAAGACAGGATAGCTAACTAGACTTTACCAGTGTTCTAATACATGCATGGGTAAGCTTTGGGCAGTTGTGTTGCTAAGACAGTTGGCCCTTGATTACGGAGCGCCAATAACAACATTAGACACAAAAGATGCTGCAGGTGCATGGTAATCACTAACTCGCAGCTGAAGTTTATTTCAATCGCAAACTACACCGCACATTTTATGCATAATGTGGCGTGCGCAACTTCCTTGTCCTGTTTTGAAAGGTGCTGTATGTTGACAATAACTTCAGTTGGCGAGTCTCGTGTCTTCCTAATGGTATTGTCCTATGTTGTATGCTCCTCTATTTTGCAGAAGGACATGTCACATGTCTCCTTCCGCAGAGAACAAAGAAGCATAGAACAATTGCACTCTTAAAGAGACACTAAAGTCAGATAGCAGTTTACGCTAGAGTGAAAGCTCAATGTATAACATCTAAAATGACAATATTGTCATAAGCAGTGCCCTACTTACCGAGAAATTAAGGGAAATGCACAAGAACACATGCACCGCAGTAGGACATTCTCAAAATGATACCGATGACGCTTGACGAACCACCTACAATTAATCACTAGTAATCGATCTAGCTGCACCAAATAAAGAGCCTTCCGTGCATCAAGAGACGCAATAAAAAGCAGCTTGTTCGTTTCTGTTTGATTCATGGAAGAAAGAACCGCCAGACATTACTATGGGGAATGGCCCAAGTGGTTCAAAAATTCAATTTTTCGCGTGGTCACACTGGACAGGTCGTGCCATCTAGTGGGGTGCAGATGAACCAAAACACGTCTGCAATCTCGGAGCTAATGGCAGAAAATTGATCAATGGTCGTTGTTGCTGCCGTGGCTGCCGCTGCTTTCGTGTCTACTAGTGTCGGCGACCGCGCAGTAAAGTTGGGCAATGTTGTGCACGGCAACAGTGAGGCGAGTCGAACCGCTTCTTGAGGCGGGTAATTTGAAGTGTGACAACGCGATGCAGACCACTAAAACATGTTTTTATTTCAAAACAAGCCTTTCCTTGACACAGAAGTGACACTACGAGGTTTCTGGACCTTTACTTCAACAACCTATGTTAACTTGATAGTTGCCTTTAGTGTCTCTAATATTTCTTTATTATGAACCAACCATCCCAATAACACGTTCTAGTATGTCACATGTCTAGAGTATTCACAAGCATGGCACTAATTATAGCCAGCCATCCAAGTAAGTTACTTTGAGATACCGCACTTAACCAAGAATGCTTAGCATCCCATGATTAAATATGACACAGTAAGGCCACATCGCTATAAAGACAACATGTGAGCATTGTGGCAAAGCAGTACAAATAATGGGATGAAGAATATACAGGACACAGCACTGTGTCATCTATATTCTTTGTCCTGTCATTTGCACTGCTTTGCCACAACGTTCATAAACCAACTGGCCCACCTGCAAACCCTAGTGTTAACGTGAGCATTTTGAGGTCATTTCCCAAGCATACATGTCCACAATCAAAATGAATTCATCCTCACTTAATGACTTGCATGAACTCACAGCAATAAACCTGTTGCATGACTGAGTCTTCATTAATTTTATCCTCCAACATGCATTTTAAACCGCAATAAGTGATGCCCCACACTGTGCGAAATTACTTCAGGTGCCGTCTTCCGATTCGTTAAATTAAATTTAAGTGCACCTAATGTACTTTCAGGGCTTTGTCCCTTAAATATAGTGATGGGAAGGTTAAAGACGCCTTACCATAGTGTGTTAAAATCGCCAATACCCAACCTTGTCGTTCAAAATTTCCAATGAAAAAAAATAACTGTGCGCTTTTATGATGTGAATATGGTACTGCAAGAACTTAGCAAATAAGAGCTATAATAAGAAAATTACAGGGTCTAGAACGACCCATTGCGGCTTTTTCTGGTTTCCTGCTCTTCCTTCCCACCCTTCTCTCGCAGTGGAGAGGGATAGGGGTGGCCTTTTATGGTGACTACACCCACATCACCAACGTAACACAACATCAGCGATTGTGTGGCCAGCGTGCAACCAACGAAAGAGCAAGGCTTTCCCCATATGTGCACGTCTCATAGCAGCCCAGGGAGGAAGCACGGTGAGAGAAGTACAAGGTACCGGTTGGACAAGCACCCTTTCCCTGGCCGTCAAAGTAATGAGACTCGTCTCGGAGGCCCTCGTTCTGACAATACCACATCTTCCGTTAGTCTCCGAGCTCTACAAAACGACAGAAGGCTGCACAGGAAAACGAAAATAAAGACTGTGCGGAAACTGCATCACCATAGGGTTAAAGCACTTTTCATGGTTGAATCGAGAAGCTCAGTAGCACGTGATATAGCTCACGGGCAGGGCTTCATCACTGAAGACATGAGGTTTGGACTGGCGTAGGAAAAAGGCACTGGAATGGTACCTTGAAACGGAAGGTCTGAGCAGTGCGCGGCACTGTAACATCCGCAAAACACGATCGTCATGTTCTACGGTACGAATTAGTGAGCTTCTTTGGGGGGTTCGAATAGATTAAGGTTATCGAATCAATCTCGACTTCTTTTTTTTTTCTGCTTTTCCATACCAATTTATTTCCTGGTTCGAATTATCCACTTCATTACTAATGTTCGTGCTTGCCTATTAATCAATTTTTTATATTTTTAATTTTGTTTTATTCCTCCTCATTAAAGACCAAATACAGCACACACATTGATAATTTTCTTTGAAGAATACCCACTTGACGGCCAATCCCCCCGGCGTGGGTGTGTGCCAGGGTTTCGAGGGGCTACTCTTACTTCACTAGAAACCGCGGAGCGACATCTCTAAGCCATGGTCAGTGAATTCGATATAAATCAATCGAACAGGCAGTGCACAAACCTCGGCAGTCCTCGCGTCCTGTTCTGGCTCTTGAACCTCCTCGTCCGCGATCAGGAACATGTCCTCTTCGGAGGCCGCCGCGGCATCGCAAGTCGTCCTTATGCCGCCGCCACACACCTCCAGGGTCCGACAGGCCTCCAGAAGCTCGGCAGGGTCCGACGCACTCTTGCAGAGCCGCGCAATCACTTTTCGGCGACACGTCGGCACCTCGGACCGAGGCAGCAGCGCGACCAGTGCGGACTGCGAAGAGAACCACTGCTCGAAGTCGAACTCCGCGGGCTCGATGGAAAGGACGACCGGCTTGACGGTCTTCCAACCACGCTCGGGTAGCCGCCTCGCTAGGCACGCGGCGCACACGACGAACTTGAAGTACAGCGCGGCGCTGGTGCACGTGCGCGGGCAGTAGGCCGCGAGCCGGCGAAACAAGTCCACCAGTTTCGACTGCGGCTCGGTCGCCGAGGCGACCGCCGACGTCTGGACGAGCACGTCCCAAACCGCGTGCTTGTTCTTCGACAGGACGAAGCATATCTTGGTGAGGGTGCCGGGCTCGTCGCGTATGAGCGACAGGTCCAACAGGTACGAGAGCACGGCGCACTGGTGTGCCCAGTAGTCGAAACGGTCGCCGATCCGATCGGCCAGCAAGGAACGCGAGCGTAGGTAAAGGTGAGACGACACATGGCACAAGACGTCGTTCAAGTCCCGGGACAGTCGATCGTCGTCGGGCGAACGTAACACGGCCCTGAGGGTTTTTCCCGCGTTGCGAAGAACGAACTGCAAGGCGCTGGCGAGATCCTCGCAACACGAGGCGGTAGACAGTTGGCGGCGGGCGCTGTCGCGCCACTTGATCAGTCGCGCCGCGGCTTTGTTCGGGGCGTCCGACATGGCGACGACGCCGCGTAAGGATCCGCGAATTTTACGCTCTCTGCGCCGCGGACGCTGTCACTGAAGTTCAGTGGAGAAAACACTTCGGTAGGCCAGTCATGCCACACAGCACGTATCCGTACATGTTACCGCGTGCTCCATTACGGCGCTGCACATTTTTCACGCTTCTTTCTTTTTTTTTCGTAACGAAAACCACTTGATGCCGATGGCGATGTCGATTCCCGACAGCGCGAAATAGGTCTTTGGTCGACGTACCGAAAAAAGACTGAAGGTTTGTCAGGCAGAATAAAAACGACTCTAATTTTTGCAGTATATTAACTCTATCACTTTTCAGGGCTGAATGGGTTCCAAAATAAAGGGAAAGTTTTAATTTTAGCATTACAAACAACATTTAGCATTACGAACAGACTGAAATAGGCTGAAGAGTTCATTTTATTCGTTTGTGGGAAAAAAAAAGCTGTTTTGAAGACTTGCGACTATTATAAAAACAGTCTGAAATGTCTCAATGTTATCATTCACGCTCGTACATCACGAGAAAATAAACATAGAGGAAGAAAAAAATAATAATGCAGTGTTGCGTGCAAAACCATCATATAAGTGTGAATAGACTACTTGAAAAAACCGAAAAAATCACAGCATATCCGCCTAATTAATGATGATGAGTAGGGCGAAGCGTTAGTAAATGCGTCCGTCCGTCCATGCGCCCGTAAGAGCGTCCGTCAGTGTGTCTGTCCGCCCGTCCTTCTAGCGAACACTTTTTTTTTTTAAATTCGAAAGGCTGCCCTTTGGCATAACAAGTATTGATAAAAACGACACAGGTTCATCACACATAAACAAACCGTTACATGTGGACATGCGGATATGTGCCCGAGAGAGCGGGCATGTGCCACGGGTGGTTAAAAACGATGAAAAAAAAAAATCGAGCAAGTTCCCCCGGTTTCATGAAGTTTCATACGAATATAATTTTATGAAGCGATGTCTGGTTCCCCGCAGTAGGACCAAGCAACACCTAGGTGGTGTTGGACCAAGTGTACAGGACAGCGAGGCTGCCGTCTCTTTCGAGAACAGGGTTCTTTTCCAGGGGCGAAGGCAGGGCGCCTCGATGGCAACACACGTTACAGGAAAATCCCGGTAGCATTCCAGGGCGGACCCGTATCATGACTCGCCGAAAATGCGCGTTGGAACGCATATGGCATTGCAAGTGCGGCTGCACATGACGGTCCCCACCGCACAGTGCCGCCGCCTAGGTAGCGATAGAACGCGGTCTCAACCCTTGCATCCACTCCTGCGTCTATCATCACGAGTACAGGCCAAGGAGGTTCAAGGAGGTTAATTAAACTGTAACCTCCTTGGTACGAACCATTTTGGCGAATGCCAACTTCTCGAAGCACATATTTACCACACCTTTGCTAGGCGCCGCTCGCTGGCGTTTTCGTTACGTGGCAGGCGCTTGTCTTTCTTTCCCTTTAGCTAGTACGACAATCATGCGCCTTGAAGTCCCTTCAAAATTTTAGTGACAATACATGCGCCTAGATCTCCAACAATATATACCCCCCCCCCCCCTTTAGAGCGCGCACACACACACACTTGGCCTTTAATTCTTACCTAACTCTCCCAAAATCTTCTGCCCTTTCCCTCTCGGCTGCTTAGCTGCATTCTTATAAGAATAGAGGGAACTCTGGCACTAGTGTCTATGACAATCATGCGCCTTGAAGTCCCTTCAAAATTTTAGGGACAATACATACAAGCGCCAAGCTCTCCAACAACACACTCCCCCCCCTCAAAGCACACACACACCCAGCCTTTCTTACCTCACCATCCCAAAGTCTTCTGCCCTTTCCCTCTCAGCTGCTTAGCTGCATTCTTACAAGTATAGAGGGAACTCTGACACTAGTGTCTATGGGAGCTGCAACGCATGACGCTTCAGCGAGCATGAGAATTACGGGTAGTACACCGATTTGCCTAGTCCTCATACTTTACGTTCCTTTTGCCTTCGCATGGCTCGAAGCTGCTTCGTCACGAAACAACAATCGGCAAATATTCAGCAGTTGCCCTTCATCACCTTAATCATTAGGACTTACCATTTCAAATCAGGTCACAAAGTTAAAAAGGATTCATTCTTTCCTTGAAAACAAAACCGAAACACAGCATTAAAAGAAGCCTCAAGTGCGATTCGCCTCCCGCAAGTACGTAGACTAGGCAAGTCCGTGTACTGCCCATCATTCCCATGGTCATTGAACAATCGCAGCACCAGGGACCCCCCCTAGTTCATTTTAGGACGCTATGCTTATATGCCCTTTGGTCACGCGACACCTACTACTATTAGTACTACTACAACGAAACGACACATGGCAAACTCGATCAGTAGTAGTACGTAATGGTTTATTGCGGAAAACAAAACGTTAATAGACTAAGATGACTTTGCTGTAAGAGGATGTGTAACCCATAATAGTGACAGCCCAAGTAATACGACTTCTCGTTTCATTGTGCACTATGGGTCATTCCAAGTGAGATGTATGAGCCCGAAATTCGACTACCAGCAGTTTTAGTGAAAAAAAATTGAGCAAGAAAGTAACTGTGCAAATGCAATTTTAGTAAAGCATCTTCGTTAAAGAACTCACAGTTTCGGCACAAGGCTGAAGCAATGAATACGATAGCAACACATCGAACTGTTATACAATGTAAAGTTGTTTAGGAACCACACGAAATGTAGTGAATTGCAGTAGAGTTGACAGGCGGGCTAGTTGGTACAAATTCATGATGGAATAATTGGAAGCCCAAACCAACGGGACACAAGAGGAGCTTGTTTGTCTCTCCTCTTGTGTCCCGTTGGTTTGCGCTTCCAATTATTCCATCTTGGAAATGTAGTGAACACGGTCGAATGTGCGTTGAGCTTCAGCGTTTCTCGCACGTACAGCAGCATGCTATTTCAGTTGACAGGCACGTATGCGAGTCCGCCTTGCTTCAACGAGGCTAGCATTCCATAGTAGCTGTGTCACAAGTGTTCGTACAACATGCGGTGGCATCACTAAGGCCGAACTACATAAAGCGTTTTTGCGGTGTTTGTCCGATGTTTCCTTCCTTGGTGTCAGTCGACGTTGATGATACTGGTGATGGTAGCGAAAAGTACAGTTCTAGTGCACTTCCTCAAAATGTCCACCTCAAATTGTCCCAGACATTGCAATGTGCGCATCGATGCCGGAAGCAGCTAGATGGTGGGGAAGCTTCCTTACTTGCTTGTTCCTTTATATATGCCTCCCACCTACCACAGGAGATTTGGCCATGCAACCAGCGGTTTGCACTCACGCTTACCCGCATTCCATAGGCTGTCTTGGTAAGCGCACGTGACCGTGGAAAAAAGTTTTAAAACATGCACGAAAGAAGTGTCATGTTATTCATGTCATGACCAGTCATTTTCCACCGATTACGCAATTCGCATTGCGTGATGCCCGATTGTTGCTTCGCTGTTCTAAAACACTTCACTGTTCTAAAGCATGCAGCCTGCATAGGGGCAATTTGAAATGCAATTTCAAGCACTGGCGCAGCTCAGTGCTAGAGTACTGGGCCACGCAGAGGGCCTAGATTCGATTACAATTCTGTCATAAATATTTTTAATATGTTTAGTTTTTTAGTTTTTTTATTTCGTGCGAGACACCGGCGGCGGACGAATACAATGCTGGAATCTGCTTTTGTTATGATCTCATAACAGCTTTTGCTGTAATATGACCGCACTCCTTTGTCTTGATGAGAGGTTCTCTGCTTGAATCATCATACCTGCTAACCTAGGAGCTTGAAAATTTGGGAGTCCGCAGCGGGGGGCAAGGGGCATTATACTGGGAATTACTGAGAATGAAAGATTTGTGACACGTTGTCGTTGCTTCTATCCACTCTGGGATTGCAACAGCATGGCTTTCAGGGTTGCCACCATTGTGTTTTCAACATCTGCAGTCGTTTCCCTGATGATGACAGTTCTCACACGTCCGCACCCGTACCAATTGACGTACTCCCAATTCGGCGACATTTTCCAGAGCAACGGTCCTGCGTGATCAAGCCTCTAGAGCGGCAAGTTGTGTTCACCAAGAAATCCCGCAAACATATAGGCATTCTATGCGAATCGCACTGTCTTCGCACCCTTTTAGAAGAAACTCCTGATGTTGCCTTGCCCTTCCGAAGCACGAACATTGCTCTGATGCTTCTGTGAAGCGATGTGCACCTTTATCTTAGCCTTGCCGCCCTGCGAAACACATTACAGGCGCACGTGGTACAGTAAACATACTTGTCACCTTTCTGCGAAGTCACAGAGCATGAAAACTACACTGCGTAGAAGTCCAGGAACACTTGGAAATGCTACTTTGCTTTTCACACCGCCATCGACCTTCCACCTGAACTCGGAGAAAACTCGTGAACCCCCGTAACAAACAGAATTGACGCCTAGGCAAGTAGAGTAGGCCTAGCGTGTCTCATGGCCGCCAGCCTTCACACAGATGCGTGGCACTATAGTGTCTAGAATATGCTTAGCGGTACTTTGCGGTACCATAACAGTGAACTAGAAGTGTAATGGTGAATGCTCTTCACCAGCATGGTAACTGTCACAGCAGGAAAGGCCGACGTACCCGTGCGATTAAAAAAAAAAAATGTCTCAGCTGTGGCGGCCACTTTTCGGGAGATTCCAGATACAATTCGTACTAGAGAACTGTACAAGCCGCAGTTTCGCAGCCCCGCCCGGGCCCGATGTTTGTCGGAAGCGGGCCAGCTCAGCCCGATAATGTACAGAGGACGGGCCGCCCAGGCCCGGACCGGCGTCTCATACCCAAGACCCGGCCCGGCCTGGCCCGACCCGATGAACGATGCAATAAAGCACATAGCAAAAAAAAATTAAAATGCATTTATTAAGAAAAAAGCCTGCTGTACATCCTTGTAACTTCTTTTTTTTTTATACGACAAATATTTTTTGTATATGACATGTATACGATAAAGAACAAAACATTTACAAAATGTTCGCCAGTTCTTTTACTTCTAGTACATATCTGCGCTGTTCCCTCAGCCCTTTGTGTTAAAAGCCGTGAATTTTAGCTAATTAATCCACATACACTCCTACTATGAAAACTATGACAAAACAAATACTTAAAATTTCGGCACATCATCTATAATTTTGGCTTGATTCGGGCTTTTCATCAGGCTCGAGCCCCGCCCTATAATTCAACAAGGAAGCCCGAGCCCGGCCCGGGCCACAGGTGAAAAGACGTCGGGCTGCCCGGAGCCTGTGCACATCTCTAATTCGTACAATCGGGAGTTTAGGTCAAAATTCGGGAGTCTCCCGGACGATTCGAGAGCGTTGACAGGTATGAATAAATGATGCGAGTAGCCTACTCGAATTGTATCCAAAAAGCTTTCATAACATCGGAAAACTGTTTTTGGAGCGTAATACATTTGTTAATAATTCAGCCAAGTTACAAAATCGCATATTTTTTTCTGTAGTATTCCTGTTTAAATTGCCTGTAGCTGCATTTAAACTTGATACAAAATGCACTGACTTCTCATGACTGACCATGAGAAAGAGAGAGATCAAACTAGGAATTGCGAAAAATCACACGCATTAGAGAATGATTGTGCTGCAAGTAACAGTAATGAAAATTTTAAGAGGGGACATATTTTAAGAAAGCTATAATCTCAGTTGCAGTAACACCATATCAAGATTTCATCTTCTCCAACGCATTTAATGCCATAAAAACCCACGAAGAAGCACAGATTTGTCTTACTTTACACTTAATGTAGTTTTATGTTGTAGGTTAAACCAATCAGTTACGCCACTTAAATCAGAGACAGCCTCTAGGAGCGACATCATTGAGCTGAGAGTGCTCTGACTTCATCTTGTTTCGTATGGGTGTCGAATGTGTGGCACACATTTGTGATTATTACGGAAGGAACTTCCAGTCTGTTGCTTAGACTAGTCTAATCGCCAGCTTCCGCTGACTTACACATGAAGCAAGATGAAGACTCCTGCATGGATTCACTCAAGCTTTTGTAAATACAACATTCACTTATAAAACATCCAAATCAAACATTTGCAGTATGACATAAGACACAGTACACTGGAAATCTGCACACTCTGTAAAAATAGGTACACTCTGAAATCTATGCTTGTGGCTTCAAGTTAAAGACGCGAATTCATTTTGCAAAAAGAGCATGCGTCGATTGTGTATAGGCAGGCATCATAGAGAAATAACAGAGCTCCGTGTAGACGCAAGGCATCCTCTATTGTGTAACCGGGGTCAAAGTATTAGACGGCACAAGTGACGATGGGGCGCATTGAGAATGTTGAAATATCAGATACTGCAGTGTACAATAGATCTCGTAGCGCCACCAAGGCCACATCGCACAGCAGTTAAAAAATAATTGGCATACCCAGCTGCAGCAAATGTGTACCTTATGAAGAGCGTTCCAAAAAACACTGCAACAGTGGGCAATCAGAGGACCGCCTCTCTTGCCAATGCTACCCTGACTCTACCGGGAGATGGACAATGGACTGAAAGATGCTGCCACCTAGTTTCAAGGAAGCAGTGTACTTTTCGTTTAAAAATAGAATAAATTTGAAGTATGCTTGTGCGTCGGCTCGTCACTGACTGCACAGGCATGACAGTGTTTTAACTCGCAGAAAAGGATACTGAAAAGCACAGTTGATGGTGCAATAAAAAAATACACTTTGAAGCCAGGATACACTTAAAAAAGGTATGCATAGTAAAGCTGCAATCAACACGACAAGATAGTAATACAGTATACAGGCCTCAATACTTAAACAGTATGCAGTTAAACTTAAATATAGTAAACTGTAATGTAAAAAATGCCCATGCATCTTTCTGCCTCCAAATAAGTGTTCATTGATTTAAATGAAAGCTATCAGTTACTATGTAGTTTGTGTAGCCAATACATTGAGCTAAGGGTCATTTAGCATTATCCTGTGTCTGTGCTGCATTCCATGAAATACTTTATGCACTGTGGCAGTTACCCTTGTGAAAATTAGCCATCACCTCTCCCGCAAATACTGTTCCTACAACAGATAGGCTAGATGCACTTCAACATTTAGTCCAAGCAATACAACTATAAAATCTACGCTGCGGGTCCCACTCACCTAATGTACAGTACTCACAGATCCAAATAAGACATCAAAATTTTCAATATAACGACTGGAATGTGTCATTGCTTGAAAAGACCCCACCAGGTCGCTACAAACCTGGTCTTTAAAGATAATGTTGGCTGTGACCTACGTGCTCAAGTAGAAATTATGAGCTCAAGTGAATACGAAGGAAACGAAAGTATGTGAATTATTTAGCCCTAAATAGTCCTATTTGAATCCGTGAGTAGTGTCCATCTTGTTCAAGCTTGTCCAACGCTACACAAAATGCATAGTCAAACACCATTTATATTGGGTCCTTTTCAGATATCTCTGCACTAAAACATTTTTAAAGCTTGCTGATGGCCCCTTACCATATATATTAACATAATAATAACATGTGGAGTTTTACATGCCAATACCACAATACGATAATGAGGCACGGCACAGTGGAGGGCTCTGGAAATTCGCCCACTTGACGCTCTTTAAGGCACACCTAAATTTATATAAAAGTTCTATTAATTCCCATTTCCATCAAAATGCGACCACGGCAGCCAGCATCAAAACTGCGACCTTCAGGTTGGTGGTCGAGCACCCTAACCGCCGCACCACCAGGGCGGCTTTGCAAATGATTTTTGAGCAGATTGAACACTTCATAAACACAGCAATGCCAGGTAACAATCTAAAAGACACTGTCAGCTTCACCAATAGCCATGGCTGTTTTTTCCTAAGAATGACTTCATGTAAATGCTCCATTAAACAGTGCTTACTCATTTTCGAGACTTCAAGCTAGTCTCCCGTGTTTCAAATATAGTAAAAGCTTGTTAATTTGACCTTTGTCAATTAAAAAAGTCTGATAATTCAAGCCTGTTCCCTTATCCCACCAGCCATATTCATTGTTTATTGGCATCATTCTCTCGTTAATTCAGTCATGTTTGGCCGCAACATGGTTAATCCGAACAATCCTGCTAGAGTACTGAGTGCAAAGTGCTCCACAGGCGCGCCACTAAAGGCCGAAGGTGTTCGCAGACAACTGCAATAATTTTGCACTGTCTGCATTGCTATCTTCGTCAGTTAGTAGTGACTGCAGCTTTGTGTACCTTGTGAGGGTGCTGACACTTCCTCTAAAACTGTCTGCACCACGCGGCACACATGTCTCGCACAGAAGTCGATTTTGGGGATGATAACTACTGAACGATAAGTGGCGTTGTCTTCGTGAGCGGTGATCACCACTATCATCATCATCATGGTTGGTAAAGTGGTAGTGGCAGCGGTGACAAATGGTGAAATGCAAGCCTTGGCGGCGGGCGCGAAAGTTGAGCGAGCCTCTTCGGCTGGTGGCGTTTGGCGCGAACGGCTGTCTCTCGTTGTGGGTCTGCCGTGAACAACACCGCAAGCCGCCTGCGGCGGGCCCACGTGATGAGTCAAGCGTTAGCGACACCGCCTTGTTTCTCATGTTGTTAAATAATGTGTGAGGATGTCCTAGCGTGTCGATCACTGATGTATAATTCGGCAGACGATATCGTCAATCAAAAAGTAGTTAAACAAACATAAACATAAATAAACAAATGAAAACTGGCTGCCCAACGTGGAGCTCTTGGAGCATTGGACGACAGTTTTCGCGGTTCGATACAAGCTTTTGTTAGAGCCGAGGTAGAGTAGGCCTAGGGGTACTTCTCATTGCTAGCGTCGGCGGTGTGCTTTGTTGAGAGCGAGGGGATCGGTTGTTGTGACATGTTTGAACTTGTCGACACTTAGAGTTTAAATTTTTTTTTTTGCTCGCAAGTGTTTGTTGTTGTTGTTGTTGTTAGTTTTCAAGAATGTTGTTGAGGTGGGACGAGAGCCATGCAGTCTACATCCTGGGGTGAGCAACGCTTAGAGCACATAGATTGTAGGCTAGGCTCGAAGTGAGTGAGTACGGAAGCCTCATGGGTGGTCCAATTTTCTGTAAATAGCTTCTTCTATCTCTTTTGGGCTCAGGGAGCCAGGCGTCATTGCTGTCTGGTATTGCGGTTCGACGCCGGGGCGTCGCGACACTGCCCGGGACGGTGGACGCCGATCGCTCGGTAAGCTGCTTTGTGCGGCGAGCGATAGGCCCACCTTACAGAGTGGATGTCTCATTGCGGCTGCCTCTTCTGAGCCTAGGCTGGGTGTTGGGTGGATGCCAGTTGTTGTCGAGCGACTCATTAGGTCTAAGGCTCTGCGCAGCTGCCTGTCACACGTGGCACAACTAGGTGGATCATGGCGTCGAGGTGTTGAATTCTGCTTCCCTTACTTTTTACCTCGCGATGCACGAATTAGGAAAAGTGACCTTTGTTTTATTTTTGAGCTGGGTGGCGGCCACCGAGGTATTAGCTAGCAGTACACTGAAGCTTTCTTCCCTAGGCCCTGTTCCATTGTTTCTGTTTAGTGTTTTCGAATGTACGCAGCGTTATCCCTCCCACTGCATACATTCCAAAACACCAGAAACAACATCGGCGCGAGTGATAAATCATCGGGCCGACGGCAACGTTGCTGTTGCGAGACCGGTACTGAGGTGAAGTCGTCAAGCCGGACAGTGCAGCAGTGTCAACCAGCGGCGGTGTCGTGGTGCACGGACATTATGAAGGAATATGTGTTGTCATTTGTTCTTGTTAGAGCTTGTGTAGCTGATTTCTTTGTGTTTCGGAATATGGTTTGAATTAAGGTTGAGGGGATGTGGGGGTGCTGACACCCCCTGTAAAGTTGTTTGCACTATGTGGTGCACGTGTCTCACCCAAAAGCCGCATTTCGGGTTACAACTACCTGGTGGTTGGTGGCATTTTGTTCGCAAGCGTTAATCACCACTATCATCATCATCATGGTCTAGCGCCGGCGGGGACAAGCCTTGGTAGCGGCGATCAAGAAATAAGCTGGTCTTTCCTGCGCGTGGCGGTTGCCGCCAACTGTTGTCTCCAGCGTGGGTCCATGGTGCGTGGCACCGTGGGTTGCGCGTTGGGCGCCCTCAAGGTTAGTCAAGCGTTGGCGACGCCGCCTTGGATGTGTTATTGTGTTTGTCATGTTCTGGAGTGTATGGTAATATTGTGTAAGGATGTCTTAGCGTGTTGATCACTGATTTATAATAATTCGGCGAACGATATCGTCGATCAAGAAAGTAACCAAAAAACATGTGGTTTGGTTTGTTTCGACCGTGTCTACTGAGAGAGAGAAGAAACAACATTTAATAATAAAAAAAAGTGATTCATCGCGGGTGAGGCCCTTCTTTCAAGGCTCCACTGGCTACAGCGGCTCGGCGGGCCTAACCAAGGGTCGCTAGTGTGCTTCCCAGGGTCCGTTCAGCGAGTCGCGTCTCCCACGATCACGTATGTATTGGTTGCATATGTCCTATGTGGACTGTGACAGGTCGCTCTGGACAGCTGTAGATAATATGTGTTAGTGTAGGAGTATCTCCACACCACGGGAATGCATTGGGATATCTTGCCGGGTACATCATGTGAAGCTGGTGCAAATTTGGGAATGAATTAGTCTGCAGGCGGCACCAGTCCCAAGCTTGATGTCTATTGAGGTCCTTATGGGGAGGTGCCTTGATGCGGCAATCCAATCTTTGTTTCTTAAAAATTCCACGCCATGTCACTCCTTCATCTGTATCCTCTTCAGCAGCGGGCGGTAGTGGGGCTCGGCCACTAAGTACTCGAGCTTGGCAATGAGCAAGAAAAATCGAAGGTGTTCGGTGCTTTTCTGTCACGGCAAGATCCTTCGCAAGACCGTTCTAGTCTCGCCTTCAAGCTTGCCCGTGCTCAACCTGCTGGAGTGTTCTTGTCTGAAGATTGAGTGGTTTTAACTTTCTGTCTTAGAGTCCGATTCTATAGTTTATCTGTTTCTGAGTCTAACCATATCTCTAGTGCTCATGTCGACTACTTCTCCTGGCCAGGCGCGATCCGCCTGGTCAGCGTCCCTGCCGTCTAATCAATTACCGCTAGACTCCTTTTTCCGCAGTGGTATCGACAGCATTCCCGTGGCACTGGTACCTACAAATGGAGGCTTCATCAGACTTACAAACCCTCAGGCGGTTCAAAAGGAACTTAAGACAACTTCAAACCATTTCCAGACCCTCACAGATGTGCGCCCATTTAGGCGAGGAGGTATCGTGTGTAGGTAGCCGGATCAGACCTGCGTGCAGGATCTTCTCAAATGCACCTCCTTTGCTGCTACCCCGGTGAGTGCTTTTATTCCGCCTCACCTTGCATGTACCAAAGGCCTTGTACGGGGAGTCGACTCCAAGCTGAGTCCAGCTGAGACCCTAGACAGGCTCTCTGGAGCAGGCGTAATTTCAATTTACCGGTGTAATCGCCTAGTCGACAAAGAGAGGGTACCAACCAAATCTGTCATCGCGACATTTCCGGGCACAAAATGACTGTCAGAAATAAAATTATGGCCACTGATCTTCCGAGTAGAACCCCTCGCTTCTCGTCCGATTCAGTGCAAGAACTGCTGGAGATTCGGCCACAATGCGGGAGGATGTAAATCTAACGCTCGTTGTAGCACCTGCGGAGAGAGCCATCCTTCAAGCAAGTGTACTGCAACAGCGGAAAAGTGTTGTCTCTGTGGGGGCAGTCACTGGGCCGACAACTCTGACTGTTCCGCTCGTTCCCGGGAGGTTCAAATCCTAGAAGTTATTGACCGCCGCCGCTGTTCTCGAAGGGAAGCCATTGACATAGTTAGAGACAGGGCTTTTGGATACTCTGGTATTACAGCGCGCTGCACTTCCAGTATGGACTCAAACTTATCGCAGGCTATTGAAACTGCTGTGGAAAAGGCAGTGAGTAAGGCAATGGATAAACTCATATCTAACCTTTCCGACTGTTTGGTGCAAATTCTTTCAAGTCAGATTGGACAAACAGTACAGACTAGTACAGAACCCGAGGTATTAGACATTACCAGCGATGCCACAGAGCTACGCAATGTAGTGTTGGACGAACTTCCTGCATCTGCAGGCAAGGCTAAGCAGTCAGGAACACAGGTGCACTTGGACCGACATTCACCTCAGCTGAGCACAAGTACTTGTGCTCGGCTTAAGTCGGCTTAAGCACTGGCTGAAGTCTCTTGGAGCACGCAGAATCCCCAACAGGATGAGCTTCCCCGCATGAGGCGCAAATCAGTTGGCAAGGATGTCCGGAGGTAGGATTGTGTGTGCCACAAAGTTTGCAAATGGGTTTATCAGGTTGCGGGCAAACGTCTGCACGGTGTCCCTTTTCCCTGCAGACTTTGCAAACTTATGAAGTAGCACGAAATGGATGGCGAACAAGTTCACCTCCATAAAAATAGACAGTTCAAGGAAGCTTGTCCCCATAGAAAGTGAGGGCTGCGCTCTTGGTGTTGCCTATCATTCTGGCTTGCAGAAGTTCAACGCCTTGCGTGCGTATGCGAAGATGGGCCATTAGAGTTTCCATAGACTTATTGGGTTGAATACCATGCACAACTCCACGGAGTGCCTCTTCTTCTGTAGTCAGATAGGTGCACAACAGGTGCGGTCTGCCATTGATGACAAGTTGTTGAAGCTTCCGAACGAGTTCAGCCACTTCGGAAAACTTAGTCGATAGTATGAAAATAATTGGACCCTCGGTTGAAATGCAAAATGAATTTCTCGTCCGTGAACTGTTGGGCGCAGGTTTCGATAATTGCTCTTGCGAGTTCAGGAGCAGGGATCACTTTTAACGGCAGGCCTTGGTGTGGGCGTATGACAATTTTATAATGATCCTTAGGCAGTGGAGGGAGTTTCTGTGCTCGCGGTCCCAGCTTCTTACTGTTTAGCATTTATTTCTGCTGGGCCTAAAGCGTGGCAAGGTTTTGGCGTTCCTGGGCATGTTTCTTGCGTTGCTGAAGCCTTTGGCTGAGCTGCCAGTCCGCTTCGTCGGCGTCGGTAGGATCG
>WOVY01015439.1:0-65472 GCA_013436015.1 Rhipicephalus annulatus | reverse complement strand
ACGGAAGTCATGTCGTATATACGGAAAGTTCCTTACGGCAAATATGGAAAGATAAGGAAGTATGGAAAGCTTTACGGAGTACATGGAAACTTCCTAAGGATGTTATACGGAGCCTACGAACACTTTATTACGGAAATATGGCATAATGAAGAATGGAAGCGGACTAATAAGACTGGAGGTGGTAATGTCACTAGATTAAAATGGCAGTCTGGGTGACCAATGCCATTCGATCCGTGTGGTGTTGTTACACCGTGGACGGAAAAAGTATGCTTCGTTCCACAATAGGGTCAGTATGGGGGTTATTGTGTGGGGGGGGGGGAAGAGGATGAAGGATGTAAAGGCAGGAGAATGAATTACCCTGAAGCTGCCGCTAGGCAACAGGACTTCTCGGTTGAGTGATTGTGTGGTGGTGCGAGTACATACGTACGGCCTTTGACGGTAAGTGTTGTAGCGTTTCAGTAGTTCGGCGAGAGCATCGTCGGGGTTGGACAGCTCTTCCGATGACGCCCGGTTTGTAAGCACTCTCGAAGAAGAAAAAAGGAAGAATGCTATGTTTAATGAGAAGCGTCACGCTACCCTCCGGGTAGCTTCACGCTTCGTAGAGATTTTCCACGAACCTATGTGCCGTATACATGACATAACCATGCAGACCTCCCCTCTACCTACCTGAACGCTCTCATGGTACTTTCATGCTATGCGGAGGACGGCCATCACGTTTCCCTAATTGAGCCGCATGTTAGATGTCATCGCATGCTTTCTCTCGCGCAGAACACACAACGCGCCAGGCGCTTTTGTCACCCTTTGAAATTTAATGCGGATCCTCACGACGAACGGCAAAAAGAAGTCTGGTGTGCCCATATGAATGCTAATGCAAGAAAACCCGCCACAAGACAAACACTTCGGATTTGTGTGATGTGTCTAAACATGGATCTCCAGGACGCCCCGTGAAAGCACCGAAAAGAATGTATTCATTCTTTGTTGCCTTCCTATGAATGACTTGCTGCGCTTGCCTCATTTGATTGATTGATATGTGGGGTTTAACGTCCCAAAACCTCATATGATTATGAGAGACGCCGTAGTGGAGGGCTCCAGAAATTTTGACCACCTGGGGTTCTTTAACGTGCACCCATATCTGAGCACACGGGCCTACAACATTTCCGCCTCTATCGGAAATGCAGCCGCCGCAGCCGGGATTCGAACCCGCGACCTGCGGGTCAGCAGCCGAGTACCTTAGCCACTAGACCACCGCGGCGGGGCGCTTGCCTCAATTCTGAGGGACACCTTGTCGCCTGCAATCTCTAAATGCATACAACCCAAGGAAACAAGACAACGCAGAAGTTTATTTAGGAACACTACTTATTTGCCATTAAAATTCATTCAATAAGACAATCAAACACGAGAAATAAATAGGTCAATAGACATGCGTATCTTACATCTATGTACATACAACAATTTTGTGTTTCCTAGCTGCTAAGTCATGCGAACTTGCGTGCGACAGGACATCGGAAAACTTGTAAAAACAGCGTACGTGTTGGCGAAATGCCAAGAATCCTTTAAACAAGAAATGTGTTCGTTAGCAGAGTATCAACGTTGCTTTTGCCTCAAGATAAACGATTGTGCGGCAATTTTCGCAAGACAACATTACGCGTGAACTGAATTTCAATGTCAAATTTCAAGAGGACTTCGGTTTGGAACACATCGAACACATGATCCATTGCACTGAAACTTAAGTCAAATAAGGTGCCGTTATAGGGTGATGTGCTTTGTCACTCATTAGTACATAAATACTAACGGAAATACGGAAACGTCCTGGCGACGTTTCGCCCACGCCAGGCCCGAACTGCAAGGACGGCTGGTATGGCCCAAGGTGGGAGCCTGCTGAGACCTCGAGTCCGCAACCGACGGGTCACTGCTCCCACGCACTGGCTCTTCACCTTGCTTCTTCCTTCAGCCACGTCTGCCCCACTCCTTCTTCTTCTTCGCACACCCCACTACCCTGATTTTCCTGCGTCGTCTTCTTCGACTGTCTCTGTGGCGCGCACTTCAAACACAATTCTATCTTCCCCCGATCACGCACGGCCACTTCACTCATCACACATGCCCCTCCTTCGGAAAAAGTTTTTTTTTTCAAAAAAAAACTTTCTAGCAACGTCTTAGTCACAATCACCACGTGTCCGCACAACACCACTGCACCGCACCAGTGCATAGAGGTGATATATGTCCACAATAAATGTTCACACACCCTCACACACAAAAAAACCAGGAAAAAACATGTAGTCAGCCATGGCACGATGCTCTGATAAATAAACCACGTGGTTCAGAAATATACATTGTAGACAAACTGTAAACCAGTTGCAATACACTTCCGTGAAAGCTTAGATTACAGCCTACTCATGAAATCGGCACCTGAACTATCTGAGCCTCTAGTATGTTGAATAACAAAAGAATACTCTTGTAATGCCGGACTCCATCTCAGTAGTCTGCTGTTCAGGAGTTTGACCTTAGCTAGATATTGTAATAGTTGGTGATCAGTTTGCACAACAAACTGCGTTCCGTACACAAAGATGCGAAACTTTTCTATTGCCCACACTAGTGCCTACAATCTCAGCCTTGACTTGACTCTTCTCTCCTGTCGTGCGCTTCGTTGCTCCTTCGGCGGAGCCTCCCTGGGCACTGAAAGCATAGGCTTGTAATCAGTCGCCGCACCGCGGCCGTTGTCCTGCTTGCTAGGAGAGTTGAAATTTTTGAGAACTGTGGAACTGTACACCCTCGGGCTGTTCCTAAGTGGCGGCGTTCGGCTGAACGCCTTGTTGCCGCTGTTGTACGACGAGTTTCCACTTGACCGTTCTGCTGACTTTGTGAAGGTCATGTTATTCAGGCGAGGCGGCTTCTTTGGCTTGGACCCTAGCATGTCATAATCGCGAACGCCACCGCCGTTGTTAGATCGACGTGCAGTCATATTTCCACCTCCGGCTGCCTTGGACTTTTCCGCCGCCGCCACTGGAACCTTGGCCGGTTCCGGAGTTCGTACCGGATGTCTCATTTTTCTTTGGAAGGGCCGGGGAGGCACAGCATTCGTTGGCTGCGAAAGCAGCTCTCAGCGGAAACGGAAGTAGTACTGTCGACGCGAAGTCCTTGGTCTTGAAGGCAGCCGCCCCCGGAGGTCCCTGCACGCGCGTAGCGGTGTTCGGCGACGGTGACTTAATGGGTGGCTTGCTCGACACTGCTGCCAGAAACGGTGGTAGATGCATGTGGCTCGCCGGTGTCTTGCTCTCTTTCCATGTTGTATCAGGGTCGTGAGCCTGGCGTGATCCGGGCACATTTCCCACGATAATGTCGCATAACGGGGAAATCATGCATTTTACGATGCATACACCTGAAAAGTATGGTGAAAAAATTTCCACCTTTGCCTCTGGAACCTTAATTCTACTTCCATCCGCCAAGAACAATGTTGCCGTGGTTCCCGTAAGTGCTCCGTCCGGCACGAGGGAACGCCGTACGATCATCGTATTACTTCCTGTGTCCCGTAATACTGAGGCAGTCTTGCCGAATATCACGCCCTGCAACACGGGCATCTGATGCTTCGTCATCCTTGGTTCGGTATTCACTGCACTAGCCATACTCTCTTCGCTTTTTTCGTCCTCCACCTGCTCTACTTCGTTAAGGTTCTCCCTTTGCGACCATATACATGAGGCTTTCCGGGTAGTGCTGGGTATCTTGGTGCACGCTTGGGTGTCGTGCCCAGTTTTACGACAATACCCACCGTATGGTTGCCTTGTCCGAGCGCGGCATTCTGCAGCTATGTGAGCGGTCTTGTCACACACAAAACATCGAGTGGAAGCCTTTGAAGTTGAATAACCGCCTTTTCCTGCAGGAGTGTTCTCCCCTTTCTCACGGAAAACAAGCAAGTTTGACTGTCGCTGAGCTTCTAAAAAATTGTCGGTCGCTTCCGCCATCTCTTCAAGCTTACGGCAGTTTTTCTCTCGCAAAAATAGCGCCACCTTATCATGACAGTTGTTTATAAATTGCTCCGCTACTATGAGATTCCGAACTGAGGAGTATTCCTTTTCCGTTTTCGACATCTCAACCCATCTGTCGAAGAAGCTTGTTAGCCTCGTTGCGTACTGCACGCCCGTTTCCCCATCTTGTGGCTTGCTGTGTCGGAATTTTTCACGGTAGCCGTCCGCCGTGAAACGAAATCGTTGCAGTAGCGCCAACTTGGTTTTGTCATAATCGAGAGCCTCTTCTGGCGACAGACGACCAAAGACCTTGAGAGCCTCCCCGCTCAAACACAAACTTAGGGCTGTGGCCCACTTGTCTTTGGCCATTCTTGACCGGTAGCAACATTCTCAAACCTTTTTAGGTATGCGTCTAAGTCGTCCCGGTTCTCGTTAAACCCTGGCATGAAATTGTGAGGATTAATGGTAGGAGATGCTCGAACTGGTCGGCCTTGGTCAGCCACCACTGACTCTCTAACGCCTTCAGCCTGAGCGAGTTGAAGACGCAACTGTATAGTCTTCTGGCATTCCTCCTGAAGTCGCCGTTCTAACTCCATCTACTCCATCTTCTCTTTCCTTGCTTCACGTTCTGCAGCCCTCTCTTCTCGAGCTCGAGACTCCCGTTCTTCTACCCAAGCCCTTAACTCAGCTCCCTCTAGCCCCATGCGCAACGCCAGTGCCGTTAAATCCGAATTCATCTTTGATCTGTCTTTTTTTAGCAAAATATAACCAGGGAACAGTAATTGTTAATGCAATGAACGGCTTCGTCCTGTCGCCTTGGACGCCAATGTAACGAGCTGTTATAGAGAGACAAAGCTCTAGACGAGACGCTCGTGTTTCTGTACAAAACCTGCGATGACCCAATCGTCATCGGGCAGTAACGAGGCCGTTTATGCAATCACACAAAAAAATGTATTTACAAAGACATGAAAAGTGTAATAATAAATCAAGTAAGGTAAAAAATATAACACGCTTGGAATGCTCGTGTGAGAGTCACAAGAGCATAAATACGGAAAGAGTTCACCGGAGAGGAAGGCGGTGGTCAAGTCCCGGCGGCAAACTCAACGCTGGGAAGGGACGGCCGACGCTTGGGTAGCCTGGTAAGTTCAATGACAGCCGCGGCCAAGAACGCGGCTCACTGCGGAGGTCGTTGACCTGGAGCACGCCTGGCGTTTGCCATGCCTATCTCGAACGCTGGCGGGCGCTCGCTGCCGTAGGTACCGGACTCGCCTGGCGGAAACGTCCTGGCGACGTTTCGCCCACGCCAGGCCCGAACTGCAAGGACGGCTGGTATGGCCCAAGGTGGGAGCCTGCTGAGACCTCGAGTCCGCAACCGACGGGTCACTGCTCCCACGCACTGGCTCTTCAACCTTGCTTCTTCCTTCCAGCCACGTCTGCCCCACTCCTTCTTCTTCTTCGCACACCCCACTACCCTGATTTTCCTGCGTCGTCTTCTTCGACTGTCTCTGTGGCGCGCACTTCAAACACAATTCTATCTTCCCCCGATCACGCACGGCCACATCACTCATCACAAGCAGTCCATTGAATGTGTGTAGGTTTCCGATTCCCTGCTTATCTTTAGGGATGACAACGTTTGTCGAACAGTGAGGTCTCTAATGATTGAGGTAAAATATCACTCAAAGGCTCAAAATGATCTCGATTCGCATGGGTAAAAACATATAGAAATACACCGAAAACTAATATGGCCAGTGGAGCGCAGAGTCAGTATAATAACCGCTTCAAGCGCCGGCTTTGGCTTCAGCCGCAAAACGCACAGACTAGTACAGAACGGGCAAGAGAGTACTCCTGCGGCGTTCGAGCAGCACTGTACGAGCCCTTGCCACCCCGTGCTCCGAGCAGCGCAGACTAAATATCGCGATTAGTACAAGTGACATGGATGAAGCGATTGAATACGTGAAATGCAAATGATTTGTCATGATGAGGCACATAGTGTATAATTAAGTATTGCGTAGAAACAATGTGCTCGCACAGAAGGTAAATGTGACTGACTGACGGTGGGCACTTGATTGAACATCACTCGGCGATGAAAAGTGATGATGTGGTACAAGTACGGCATCGATTGAAAAGCTTACGTTGATTCTACTGCCCAAGTGCTGAGCTTTGTCTCAAGCCTGCAGGTGCACTGTGGTGCCCTCAGGAATCACATTCATTGCCTCCTAACCGGAAGTCACCACGCATTCCGCCCAATAAACGTCGTAGCTGACATGCACGATCAAGTGACAGAAAGGCAACCGCACCGAAGTGGTAGTGCGAGAGTTTTACGGGAAGTTTCAAAGAAGCAGCTTTTACGCGGACGGTTTCCGGAAACATTTCACGGAATCGTTTTCACGTTGAAAATTTATGCAAAACGTTCACCGTAAAATGTACAACGTGGCGCAATGTGTTTTATTTCTTTAGAATGCGAGTGCGTGAAGTCAGAGCAGTGAAACGTTCACACCTTTTACACACTTTCTTTGCGTCCGGAGTCGCACATGATGGGCTTTGAGAGTGGGACCCCGACAAAAGACTCGCACGCTACTTGGCCGTTGAAAGCAACGCCAAGCGACGTGCATTTACCGTGAAGTCAGGTACACTATAGGGATGGAATCGCCGCGCCTCTTCCTCTCTTTTCTGCTTAACGTGGAACACCTCACGGAGGTGCTCTATACTGCGGACAAGTGCACACTATGTCGTTCTGTAGACTATGTACAGAAAGCCTGCGACAGACACATACGAACGTGCCACGTGTTCGTCAGAGTTATGTTACACAAGCACAGTCTCTCACGTCACCTTCAATGAATGTGCGAGTTTTTGTGAATGATAGCTGTGCAACATCCGATGTGAACAACATTGGGACAGTGGTGTTGACTACATGTCTTACCGATTACCGTTTCCTTCGCTCTTCTAAATTACACCTTCGTTTGAGAGCAATTTCGTCACACAGTGACAACCTTCATTAGTAATGTGCATTAATACTGCGACCGCTATATTTCCTATTAATGCTTTGTGAGCATGTGCTAATACTTTGATGATGCGCCCTCAGTGCTCACTACCTTTGCGCCAGGAACGCTACTGCGCGACAACAGTCTCTCGTGTTGTTCGAACGTGCTGAGGTAATGAAATCAAATTTGATCTCTTGGATTCAATGTTCTAATAAATCTGGTGCGTGTGTAAGATCACTTGAGCGCTGCGTACCCGGTGCTTTTTAGTGCCAGGAACGCTATACAGAACGCACAAATCACAAAACTGGCGTTTCTGGTAATATTCCTACCGCAGTCGTGAATGTGATAATCTTCATCATTACACAAGGATGCTGATGATTATCGCTATGTGGCAAAACTGTACCCTGTCGGGACCACAGCTTACAAATGGACGTCGCGTGTTTTAGCCTATATGGTTATTGCCGCAGCCAGTGCCGCATTAGTGGAAGCGTGCCAGTGGCATACGAAGGACTTCTTTGGTTCATCAGTAGCCGTAGGTGTCGCTTCCCTGGAAGCCGAAGTTCATGACACCACCGTTATGGGCGAGGTAGAGCTGCCTCTCGAAGGGGTCTCCGGGGCCCACTCTCGCTCTGGCTGGAATGCCTTTCTGGGATTCTGTGAAAAACTAAGAGATAAGCAATAGATAAGAAATATTTCAGCCGTGGTTTAACAACACAAGCACAACGAATTCTTCGACATACCGAAGCGATTGCCGACTACTACTCGCAAATAATATCACGCTATGACCACCGCTGTAAAACAGAAATTCGATATAACTAAGGTATTTTTTTGCGTTGCGTACGACGAGATTCCTCTGTAGAGCGTATAAGAAAAAATTTAGCAGCTAGTATTAATCTACGTAACTTCGATCAGCATCTATCACCACCACCATAATGGTAGGAGCGTTTTTAGCAACATGACGTTCAGCACATATATACGTTATCTCAATTTCCCAGGAGGCATCGCCTTGGCTACAGCTTATGACCGCACCGGCAGCGTGATGTGCTGGCCATATGCATGAATTTCAGTGCGTTGTTCATAAACCATGATGGTAGTTTGGAAACTAATATGCGCGTTACGTTTATTTCCCCTTTTGCTTTCCTTATCTATACGATTTTCACTTCTTCCGTTATGATTCAGGTTCACACGAATTATCCATATTATTAGCTGGTCGATCAGCTAGTGTGAGCGTTTTCTTTTCTTTTTGATACAATGCCTTGTGTGTCACCCGATCCAGTGGACCGCATTTAATTAAGCAGCTTTATTTGAAATGAGTATACATTGATTTTCAGAAATGGTAGACATATACGACGCACTTCGAATGTATGTAAGCGGAATCCACTTTTTTTTCGCTAGTTTGTCTGCGTATAGTTCATTTAGGCCACTGTGTCCGTTTAAAGCCAACGAGTCATGCCAGTCAGCTCGAGGTCGTGGATTCTATAGCAAGATAGGTGACCGCATTGCGATGAAGGGTATATGCGTAAACGCGCTTGCGCAATATAGATGCGCGAGAAGGAACTGAAAGTGGAAAAAAATTAACCCAGAATGCACCACTGCGGAGTACCTCATAACTATTTTGAAAAAAAAAACTCGGCAATTTTGTTTTTTTTTTTCTTCCATTTTTGCACGCACGACAGATGCAGCTACGCGTTCTAAAATTCAGTGTTTTTTGTTAAAGTGTATTCTCACCAGAAATGGCAATAAAGCACGCATATCGCATAAACGCACCTTCCAGTTCTTGAGCAGCATGACTGTGCCCCAGATGGGGATCTGTGCCATGGACAGCATGGCCAGGAGCCAGCCGATGCCGTCGGCCCACGTCGGGTAGGACACGATGTCGTCGCATGATTGGCTTGTGCTTGACTAGACCGTAGATGAACAGAAACTGCGAAGGCAAAGAAACGGGGAAAACGAATTAAAAAAAAACTACTTCGAAGTGGCAGCGGGGCCCTTCAAAAGCACTGCGCGGATGAGGATGCGCATGGCATACGTGGTCCATTAATAATGATCAGCTTTCAGGGGTTCCAACAATTAAGACATCAGTTCTTCAGTTTTCTTCCATAGATGGTTCTCCAAGCCGAGTAAACTGAAGAAAAGTTCTGACAACAAAAAGCATCTTACATTTTAACGCTAAGCATTTATTCATCGAGCTTCGCCTTCTCTTTTGAGAGAATACCACGCAGACGTCAAGAGCGTGGTGGTCATGACACATAGGTTTTATGTGGCAGCAGGAATTTTGTTGGTCTACACAATAGGACATGTGGACAAAAGGCTCTTTGATGACTCTCAATTTTTTTTTCCCACGTACAACAACGTAACGAATTAGAATACCACAAAGAGAGCCCCTTGAGATCACTCTAACGAGAGCGCTCAGCTAAGGTCGTGATGAGGTCAAAATTTTGCCCCGAATCGCCAGCCAGAAACCGAAAGGTTGAGAAGTACTAACTAGAACGCACTGCTCAATGCACCTGCATTAGCGTATAGCTTTTCTTTTTTTTAGCGAACGTCAAAGTTGCGCTGTGGAGCAACATGCTCCACCTCAGTAAACGGCCACTTTTAGGCGACGATACCTATGCGGCACCAAGAGCGGCTCACACTTTCGACGTTGCACAGGGGAACAACGATACGGCTTGCTACGGATTGACTCCTCACGCTTAGCTCGATATCGTGTTCGATCACCCTCGTGTTTCCGGGGCGGTCCGAAAACACGTCTTCAAACTCGGAACCAATCTTTCTCAGGTCCTTTTCTCAGGTCCTCCTTCACTTAAGCTAGGCTCTAGGTTTATCTGCTCCCGGATTATTTCGATCCCCCTTCATTACCTCACTAGAACTCAATTTTCTGCTTCCTCTTCCTCTGAAGCATTCAACAACAGATTTACGACCGCTTGATGTTGAACGTTGGGTTTCATCAAGTTGTAAATTTTGTTCTGCCGCCTTCCTACTTGCACCTCATAATTTGATCGCAAGGCTTCGATAATACTTTGGCGGGCCCTTCCCAATCAACCTCAAGCTTGTTCCTTTTGGATGGCTGCAGCAGCATTACCTGACTTCCACTTCAAAAGCACGCTTCTTCACCGATTCCTCGTAGTGCTCCTTCGACAGCACTTTTGCCGCGTTTTTCTGGCTTTCCACTAGCGCTTCAATTTGGCTTTCCACTAGTGCTTCAATCGCGAGATCCTCACGCTGCTCTCGAACGAGCGTCTCTCGATCAACTCTCGGCAGCTCGCTCCAACTTTCCGCTACAGGCGAGAGCGTTGCACCCTCTCGCTCTGATCAATGGCGCCACGTCGTCTCCCCCAGCGCATACCGCGCCGGCCGCTCCGCGACGCGCCGCTCGCGTGACTGCTCACATGACTCATGCGGAACTTTCTTTCTGGGGTTCCGTCGACCCGCCGACAAGGTCACTTGAGAGTTCACCGCATTGAACCAGATCAAGCTGCCGCGATAGCTTCCGCGCGTGCGATCGCGTGAGGGCCATGCACGCTAAGTTGGAGAAGAACGATTTGCCCTGCTCTTTGAGAAGCTGCTCTGAGTTGTTGGAGAAAAGATAAGGAAAACGATCATTTAGCGCGGCAGACCAGCCGCTTCAGTGCGAAGCTTACCGAACGGGCCTTCAATGACAACCGTGGCGATTGGTAAGCGAACACTCTGCTCCTCGGCGACTTGCCTGATCCACGCGCATTCTCCTGTAAAGTCATCCGGAGACACCAATGAAGGATGGACAACATCCATGGTTGCCGCTGAGTCTCTAAGCGCTCGGCACGTTTTCTCATTCACTTTAATTTCTTGGAGATACGGCTCCAACAACCGCATGTTTTTTTCTGATTCTCGGATTGTTGCGAAGGCAAATTTTTCCTGACAGTTTCTCGCGATGTGCCCTTCCTTTTTACAGTTGTAGCAGATTAGCGGCTTCCGTTTGTTTTCCGATCCAAATCCTGTGTGGTAGAAACCTCACTCGATTTCTCCGCTTCTGTTTCCCTTCCTCTACAGTGTCCTTCGTAAAAGACGGGTCCTTCTTGAAATTACGGTGCGGAGCGGGTTTCCGTTGATCAGGTTTCCTTGAAAAGCCCTCTTTCCTTTCATCCTTTTCAACGCGCACTGCCCTGCTATGCAACTTTCGGCGAGTATAATACTCCTCAGCTAACTCAGCTGCCTTGTTTAACTGTACTTCCCCAAGTCTGTCCTGCAGCCAAAGTTTGACATCCTCCTCGATGCAGCGGTAGAATTGCTCCAATGCAACGCATTCCACCACTTTATCGCGGTCGTCATAAACACCTTCGCCCTTGAGCCATTCAATCAAATCAGCTTTAAGACGAAACGCGAAGTCAACGTGTGACTCATTCCCCTTTTTAGCATGCCGAAACCTTTGCCTGAAAGCCTCGGGTGACAACTTATAACGTCTCAAGAGCACTTCCTTAACCTCGTCATAGCTCTCAAACGCTTCCCTCGACAAGCAAGTTATCCGCGTCGGACACTTCGCCGGGAAGAAGAGCTAGCAGGTTCCGCGCCCAAAAGAGGCCGCTCCAAAGCGTTTCGCTCACAGACGTGTTCAAACTTGACGAGATTATTTCGCCATGTCCTCGCCTACTACGAACGGTGGCAATTGGTCCCTAATTCTAAAACCGCTGACCTGAACTGTTGGAGAAGCTACGCTAGGCGCCTGCGAAACACTGTAGGATTGCCAATTCTAGTCGTTTCATCTCAAGGCGCTCCTGTCTCTCGGCCTCCTCGCGCTCGCGACGTTCTACTTCTCGCCTTTCAGCCTCCTCACGGCGTGCTTTAATATCCACCCAGGCCTCATCGACTTCCTCAGCCGACACTCCCTCATCCTTCATGATCTCAAGGATCGCTTGCTTTCGTTTCGCACGGCCTAAAGTAATGCCGAGTGCCTCACAAATTTCGATGAGTTCCTTCACTTTAAGGTTCTCCATCGTTCACACTAGCCTCTTGCTGTTTGCCCCTGTTAACAATTTACTTGCCGTACCCACTAAAAGCCTACTAGCACGACGCGCAAGCAATATTTCACACTCCCGTGTTTACCCCCTCCGCATTAACTTCGGTTTCAAGCACTTCGACTTTGCTTGAAAACGATCAAGCTCACTACAATGCTTCACACAGCCCTTCTCTAAACTACTACAACCTGAGCTAGAGTAGTCTGGTGAACTGAGGGGAAAACATCAGGCACTCACCGCATCGATGTCGCTGACGCCGGCTGATCCCGCAGCTGCCAACCACTGTTGCGAACGACGGGCCGATCCCGCCGAAGCCACCTCCGAAATCCTACCGCTGACCTCCACTGTTGCGAACGACGGGCCGATCCCGCCGAAGCCACCACTGTTGCGAATGACGGGCAAATCCCACCGCTGCCACCACTGTTGCGAAAGACGGCGACGCCGACCCGGTCCCACAGGCGCCACTGCTTTCAACTCCGCCGGGAAGGTCACCAGCCGTTTGGTAGCGTATGTTTCTCAGCTCGCGACTGCTTCTGCGCAGAGCTGATAAGACGAGCGGACGAGACGACGGTGAGTTAAACAAGGTTTATGTACAGCATATATACAGAAGCGTTACAATTTCGGCACTGGGGCCGACAGAGACTCGAAGAGCCGAGCTCTCCTCTCTAACACATAGGTCAGCTTTTCGCCTAAAACCGCCGACTCACACACATGCCGGCTCTCCGACACGGGGACTCCTCTCCATAGGACCTCCGATCGTGACGCGCCGCAGGGCTTCTTTTATTTACACCGGGTCCAACCAAAATGTCCAATCAGAAGCGCCGCCGGTCGTCAGGCAGATTCCTCCAATGGGGTCGCCGCGCCATGCGTCAGACCACCAGACACGAGGACGCCGGCTCGCTGTCACGCGCGCCGCTGACTCAATGCACGTGGGTCAGAGAGGCGCCGCGCGTGTTCACGCCGTTGAGATGTTCGTGTCAGGCGGATTGCGGGCTGCGGGCTGGCCTTGACCCAGATTGCCTTTTTCAGAGGCACGGACGTTTGACGAGGACTCGCTGGCATAACAGCACCCCCGCCGCCAGACAATGCACCGGAAAGACGAGCTGCTTCCACGGGGCTCGGATGTCAGGTGCGCTCGTTCGCCAGGTCCCTCCAGGTTCGCCGCCAGGGCCATGGGGAGAATACAGTTCCAGACTGTTCCGGGAATACAGCCCATTCTTGACGACGGATCCCAGCTCCACTGGCTTGTCGCCACAACTTGTCGACCAGCTTCACTCGTCTCTTCTGACCATCTTCGGCTTCAGCACTTGTCGATGGTTCTGCAACTTGCTAAGAACGGTTCGGCAACAAACAACACACGACACAAGCAAGTGCCCTCGGTCACCCGACAGAAACACCAGACAAAGTATAGTACAACATATACCTATCTACGTGTCTATCGGAATTTTGTTCCCTCTACATCAAGAGGCACATGTGGGACAAAAGACTCTTAAAATGACAACTCAATTTTTTTTTCCCACGTACAACAACGTAACGAATTAGAATACCACAAAGAGAGCCCCTTGAGATCACTCTAAACGAGAGCGCTCAGCTAAGGTCGTGATGAGGTCAAAATTTTGCCCCGAATCGCCAGCCAGAAACCGAAAGGTTGAGAAGGTACTAACTAGAACGCACTGCTCAATGCACCTGCATTAGCGTATAGCTTTTCTTTTTTTTTAGCGAACGTCAAAGTTGCGCTGTGGAGCAACATGCTCCACCTCAGTAACCGGCCACATTTAGGCGACGATACCTATGCGGCACCAAGAGTGGCTCACACTTTCGACGTTGCACAGGGGAACAACGATACGGCTTGCTAAGGATTGACTCCTCACCGCTTAGCTCGATATCGTGTTTCGATCCCCCTCGTGTTTCCGGGGCGGTCCGAAAATACGTCTTCAAACTCGGAACCAATCTTTCTCAGGTCCTCTTTCTCAGGTCCTCCTTCACTTAAGCTAGGCTCTAGGTTATCTGCTCCCGGATTACTTTCGATCCCCCTTCAATTACCTCACTAGAACTCAAACTTTCTGCTTCCTCTTCCTCTGAAGCATTCAACAACAGATTTACGACCACTTGATGTTGAACATTGGGTTTCATCAAGTTGTAAATTTTGTTCTGCCGCCTTCCTACTTGCACCTCATAATTTGTATCGCAAGGCTTCGATAATACTTTGGCGGGCCCTTCCCAATCAACCTCAAGCTTGTTCCTTTTGGATGGCTGCAGCAGCATTACCTGACTTCCTACTTCAAAAGCACGCTTCTTCACCGATTCCTCGTAGTGCTCCTTCGACAGCACTTTTGCCGCGTTTTTCTGGCTTTCCACTAGCGCTTCAATTTGGCTTTCCACTAGTGCTTCAATCGCGAGATCCTCACGCTGCTCTCGAACGAGCGTCTCTCGATCAACTCTCGGCAGCTCGCTCCAACTTTCCGCTACAGGCGAGAGCGTTGCAGCACTCTCGCTCTGATCCAATGGCGCCACGTCGTCTCCCCCAGCGCATACCGCGCCGGCCGCTCCCGCGACGCGCCGCTCGCGTGACTGCTCACATGACTCATGCGGAAACTTTTCTTTCTGGGGTTCCGTCGACCCGCCGACAAGGTCACTTGAGAGCTCACCGCATTGAACCAGATCAAGCTGCCGCGATAGCTTCCGCGCGTGCGATCGCGTGAGGGCCATGCACGCTAAGTTGGAGAAGAACGATTTGCCCTGCTCTTTGAGAAGCTGGTCTGAGTTGTTGGAGAAAAGATAAGGAAAACGATCATTTAGCGCGGCAGACACAGCCGCTTCAGTGCGAAGCTTACCGAACGGGCCTTCAATGACAACCGTGGCGATTGGTAAGCGAACACTCTGCTCCTCGGCGACTTGCCTGATCCACGCGCATTCTCCTGTAAAGTCATCCGGAGACACCAATGAAGGATGGACAACATCCATGGTTGCCGCTGAGTCTCTAAGCGCTCGGCACGTTTTCTCATTCACTTTAATTTCTTGGAGATACGGCTCCAACAACCGCATGTTTTTTTCTGATTCTCGGATTGTTGCGAAGGCAAATTTTTCCTGACAGTTTCTCGCGATGTGCCCTTCCTTTTTACAGTTGTAGCAGATTAGCGGCTTCCGTTTGTTTTCCGATCCAAATTCCTGTGTGGTAGAAACCTCACTCGATTTCTCCGCTTCTGTTTTCCCTTCCTCTACAGTGTCCTTCGTAAAGACGGGTCCTTCTTGAAATTACGGTGCGGAGCGGGTTTCCGTTGATCAGGTTTCCTTGAAAAGCCCTCTTTCCTTTCATCCTTTTCAACGCGCACTGCCCTGCTATGCAACTTTCGGCGAGTATAATACTCCTCAGCTAACTCAGCTGCCTTGTTTAACTGTACTTCCCCAAGTCTGTCCTGCAGCCAAAGTTTGACATCCTCCTCGATGCAGCGGTAGAATTGCTCCAATGCAACGCATTCCACCACTTTATCGCGGTCGTCATAACACCTTCGCCCTTGAGCCATTCAATCAAATCAGCTTTAAGACGAAACGCGAAGTCAACGTGTGACTCATTCCCCTTTTTAGCATGCCGAAACCTTTGCCTGAAAGCCTCGGGTGACAACTTATAACGTCTCAAGAGCACTTCCTTAACCTCGTCATAGCTCTCAAACGCTTCCCTCGACAAGCAAGTTATCGCGTCGGACACTTCGCCGGGAAGAAGAGCTAGCAGGTTCCGCGCCCAAAGAGGCCGCTCCAAAGCGTTTCGCTCACAGACGTGTTCAAACTTGACGAGATATTTCGCCATGTCCTCGCCTACTACGAACGGTGGCAATTGGTCCCTAATTCTAAAACCGCTGACCTGAACTGTTGGAGAAGCTACGCTAGGCGCCTGCGAACACTGTAGGATTGCCAATTCTAGTCGTTTCATCTCAAGGCGCTCCTGTCTCTCGGCCTCCTCGCGCTCGCGACGTTCTACTTCTCGCCTTTCAGCCTCCTCACGGCGTGCTTTAATATCCACCCAGGCCTCATCGACTTCCTCAGCCGACACTCCCTCATCCTTCATGATCTCAAGGATCGCTTGCTTTCGTTTCGCACGGCCTAAAGTAATGCCGAGTGCCTCACAAATTTCGATGAGTTCCTTCACTTTAAGGTTCTCCATCGTTCACACTAGCCTCTTGCTGTTTGCCCCTGTTAACAATTTACTTGCCGTACCCACTATAAGCCTACTAGCACGACGCGCAAGCAATATTTCACACTCCCGTGTTTACCCCCTCCGCATTAACTTCGGTTTCAAAGCACTTCGACTTTGCTTGAAACGATCAAAGCTCACTACAATGCTTCACACAGCCCTTCTCTAAACTACTACAACCTGAGCTAGAGTAGTCTGGTGAACTGAGGGGAAAACATCAGGCACTCACCCGCATCGATGTCGCTGACGCCGGCTGATCCCGCAGCTGCCAACCACTGTTGCGAACGACGGGCCGATCCCGCCGAAGCCACCTCCGAAATCCTACCGCTGACCTCCACTGTTGCGAACGACGGGCCGATCCCGCCGAAGCCACCACTGTTGCGAATGACGGGCAAATCCCACCGCTGCCACCACTGTTGCGAAAGACGGCGACGCCGACCCGGTCCCACAGGCGCCACTGCTTTCAACTCCGCCGGGAAGGTCACCAGCCGTTTGGTAGCGTATGTTTCTCAGCTCGCGACTGCTTCTGCGCAGAGCTGATAAGACGAGCGGACGAGACGACGGTGAGTTAAACAAGGTTTATGTACAGCATATATACAGAAGCGTTACAATTTCGGCACTGGGGCCGACAGAGACTCGAAGAGCCGAGCTCTCCTCTCTAACACATAGGTCAGCTTTTCGCCTAAAACCGCCGACTCACACACATGCCGGCTCTCCGACACGGGGACTCCTCTTCATAGGACCTCCGATCGCGACGCGCCGCAGGGCTTCTTTTATTTACACCGGGTCCAACCAAAATGTCCAATCAGAAGCGCCGCCGGTCGTCAGGCAGATTCCTCCAATGGGGTCGCCGCGCCATGCGTCAGACCACCAGACACGAGGACGCCGGCTCGCTGTCACGCGCGCCGCTGACTCAATGCACGTGGGTCAGAGAGGCGCCGCGCGTGTTCACGCCGTTGAGATGTTCGTGTCAGGCGGATTGCGGGCTGCGGGCTGGCCTTGACCCAGATTGCCTTTTTCAGAGGCACGGACGTTTGACGAGGACTCGCTGGCATAACAATATTTCCACTGCAAATCTCGCAGCATAGCAGCGAGATTGCGCCAGCTTTCAGTAAAGAAAAGGAGATTATGCAACACAGTTCACTCACCCCGAGGATGCAGGGCGAGAAGACGAGCCAGCTTGCCTTCCAGTACCAGCCGATGTCGTGCCCCAGCTTGAGCTTCAGATCGGCGCAAAAGCGGTTCACACCTGCGGTACAAAAAAGATCAATGGGTCAAGGTCGAGAGGGAAATGAAACTGTCGACGCACAAGTGAAAGTGTTGAAATATTGGAAGCTGACCTATATAACAACACAAGGGGAAGTATTAAGAAAGAACTTACGCAGAACTGACCGCAGAAATTACGAGATGAAGAGAAGTGAAAGCAAACGAAAAAACAACTTGCCACTGGCGATAGCCGGACCTACAACTTCAGGATTACACGCGTGCCGTCAACTACCCTGGAGTGGGGCCACTCTTCATCAATGGATCAATGGTGCACGGGCTCCAATTTCCTTCTTTCCCCGCAAGTTACGTGACACTGAGCACCGATATAGTACTTTCAGATGGGAGCTCCTCGTGACCTACCTGGCGGTGAAGCATTTCAGGTACTTCCTTGAAGGGCAACAATTTGAAATTCTTACCGACTACAAGCCCCTTGTTTCGGCTTTACGTTCCTGCAGTGCCACGCACACTACTAGAGAACTTCGACACCTTGCCTTCATTGCCGAATTCACCACAGACATACGTTATGTAAAGGCAGCTTTAACAGTGCAGCGGATGCTCTCAGTCGTATTACCATCAATGCCACCACAGGCACCACCGACCTTTCATTGTCCTCGCTCGCGGACGCACAGGCATTAGACGATGAGCTTTCACGACTCCGATCCTCTACTTCCCTCCGACTGGAACAAGTCAACTTTCCCGATGACGACGTTACGCTCTGGTGCGATGTTTCACACAACTGCACTCGTATCTATGTTCCTTCACAGCTTCGTCGTGCTGTTTTTGACACCCTCCACTCCATCTGCCATCCAGGCGTAGAGCTACGCAACATCTGGTCACTGAACGCTGTGTCTGGCCGCGCATACGCGCTAACATTCGTGACTGGGTTCGCACTTGCAGAGCATGTCAGCGTATCAAGGTGCAACGGCACACCAAGTCTCCATGGAGAAAATTCCCTCTCCCTGATGCACGTTTCGACACCATTCATTTGGACATTGTCGGGCCATTACCTCCATGTCGGGGAAATACGCTATTTGCTTACGTGTATTGACAGGTACACTAGGTGGCCTGAAGCCGATCAGATGCCTGACATCATGGCAGAAACAGTTGCTCGTACCTTTCTTGCTACCTGGATTAGCCGTTTTGGTGTACCATCAACGGTGACTACTGATCGAGGCAGACAGTATGAGTCAGCGCTTTTCACCTCTGTCATATCTCTACCGGGTTGTGCACGTATTCGCACAACTGCGTATCATCCAGCATCAAATGGCTTAGTGGAGAGACTCTATTGTCATCTAAAAGCAGCACTCGCCTCGCAGCCTCACACCGAAGTATGTGTATCACACCTCCCCATCGTGCTTCTCAGCCTGCGTTCAACACTTCGGCCAGAACTTACCTGCTCTGTAGCCGAGATGGTTTATGGCTGCACACTCCGTTTGCCTGGCGACCTCGTCAGCCCCGTTACTACGCAGAGTGTTTCGGATCCATCTTCTTTCGTCCAGCGTCTGCGGATCTTCAGGCAAAACTTGCGCCCATCACCAACTTCAGCTCACACTAAGAACGACGTTTTTCTGCCGGCAAACCTACAGACATCTTCACAAGTTTTTGTTCGTGTCGATCCGTCTCGCCGTGCTCTTCAGCCTCGCTATGACGGTCCTTTCCCAGTCATCAAGCGTTCTGAACATCATTTTACAATCCTGCGTAGTGGGCATGAAGACGCAGCCAGCATTGAAAGGATCAAGCCGGCACCCATTTGACAAGCTCCGTCTGATCATTTTTTTTCGAGTGCCCACGGCCACTTGTCTGCAGGGGGGAAGGGGGCCTATCTGTGGCATACTTTCCTTCTTCTTCCGCCACGACATACTTGGGACATAAGCCAGTAGTGGGTAGTCTGCTCAGGAGAAAAGAAGTAGTTGGAACAATGGCGGAGATGCAGTAATAAACCGCGCTGTGTTTTCGGAACCGCGTTTCAGAGTGCTATAACGTTTTCTGTCTGTTTATCTGTTTCGTGCCTTTTTGGTGATGACATGATAGACCGGCTGTGCTATGAATCAAGGTCGGGGTGCCTCATTTCCAGATGTTCCGGCGGTTCTGATTGATGTTTGCGCCAATAGTAGACCTCATGTCGAGCAATCGTTTTGAGACCATATACGAATGTCTACACATCACCGACAACAGTCAGATAAAACCATGAGACGCTGAGGGTCACGATCGTCTTTTCAAAGTGCGCCCACTTATGGACCAGCAGAAGAAAAACATGAATGAAGTGGTCCCTGAAGAACGGCAGAGTATTGATGAACAAAATACTCTTCAGGGGCTGCTCCCCTCTTAAGCAGTACATGAAGTCGGAGCCCCACAAGTGGGATTATAAGGTGCTCACAAGGGCAGGTGCCTCCGGAATTATGCACCATGTCATCATCTACGAAGATAATGGTACTACGCATGACTATGAATTCGTCATCTCTTGCGACATAGTCGTCGATCTAGTGAAAGATGTTGTGGAGAACAGAAACCACAAATTTTTGATAACTGGCCCAGTAGTCTGCGTCTGGTAGACGAGCTAAAGCGCAGAGGATTTCTGAGTGTTGGCACCATCAGGTTGGATACGAGAGAGAAGTGTCCACCGGCATCTTATTCACACTTTCCCAGCGGGCTCCGTCTGGGAGCCGGAGAATGCAGTAGGTATGAGCCCAGGAAGAGGACGAGGAGGATGACGTGAGATGGTGGAGCCTACCGTTGCCATCACTGCCATCCATGGCGGTGGTATTACTGAGCAGTTTTTTCATCTGCACCAGGAGAAGAAGCCAGCGTTCTATGAGCTACGTTCTGTGAGGTTCGACTGTGAAGAAGCTGCCCGGGCTCAGGATCGGGCGGCAGTATCCTTATTGTTCTTTGAGAGTTCGCTATTTTCCGGTAAGTGTATTGGTCTTTCTCAGCTGAAGCGAGTCATTCGATCTTGATGTCATTTTCTTCCCCCGGCCAAGGGCACTCCCCTGGTTAGCTTCCACTCCCGCCAAGGATTGGCCGATAGACTATTTGTTACGCAGTGGATCGAGAAGTGTCCCTGTGGCGCTGGTACCTACAGATGGGGGCAGTATTCCGATGAAGAACCCAAAGGCGATTCAAGTGGAGCTTCGAAAAGCCACTTCGCATCTCCAGGAGATCACTGAGGTCTGCCAGTTTGGTAGCGGAGGCATCCTGTGCTGTTCCGCAGATCAGGAATGCATTCGTGAGCTCCTGCAATGTTCCAAACTCGCAGCGCATCCGGTAAGCCCATTTATTCCGGCACACCTCACATGTTCGAAAGGATTAGTCCGTGGTGTAGACACAAGCCTGACACCTGCAGAAGTGCTCGGTTTGTTTTCGGTGACGGGTGTAATTTCTGTGTACAGGTGCACCCGTACGATTGACAACATAAAATCCCCAACGGAATCGGTGATAGTGACGTTTTTAGGAACAGTCCGACCTTCCGAAATTAAGGCATGGCTACTGATCTATTGGGTAGAGCCACTTTCCCCCAAACCCCTGCAGTGTTTGAAATGTTGGCAATATGGACATAGCGTCAGAGGGTGCCGATCAGTTCTTAGATGCCGTCAGTGTGGTGAAAATTATGACAGCCGCGAGTGCAGCTCTGAGAAAGAGAGGTGCTGCTTATGTAATGGGGCGCACCCTGCAGACTCCGCAGACTGTGCAGCAAAAGAAAGGGAGCTTGCCATATTGGATATTGTAGAACGCAAGCGGTGCTGTCGGAGAGAAGCCGTTGCAGAAATGCAGGAGAGATTCAAAGGATATGCAGGCGTTGCAGCACGTAATACCACCGCCATGGATGCATCTCTCGCAACATCTATCGCAGAGGCCGTAGAGAAGGCTATGGAAAAGGCAATGGAACGCCTCGCAAACAACCTTTTTCTAAGCTTGGCACAATTGGTTTCCAATCAACTATCTCAAATTCTAGGTGTAGCATCTACGAACGATTGGGCTCCTCAGACATCATTGGTATCGCAGCGTACGGAAACAGAAAGTGCGACTACACGTCAGCGAGCGGTTTCTCCTGAGGCAGGGACTTCCAAAACAACGGAAGACGGTGATCTTACGGATGATTCGGAAGCATGTGCAGTTATGTATATGGACTCTCATAACGCTCTGAAGCGAACCCGATCTCCCCAATTAAAAAACTCTTCGCATAATTCGAAATCTAAAAAGTATCTATCCAAAAAAGAATTCTTTGAGAACATGTCTAAGAAAGACTTTTTGCGAAAGGACATTTTGGACCAAGCAGTTTCTGCGACGGTTCTGTCGTCAAAATAGGTTCACTAACCTTATTACAGTGGAATTGCAGATCTATATTTTCCGCAGCCACAGACCTATCATACCTTTCTTCACAACTTTCCCCGGATATTATATCACTGCAAGAAACCTGGCTTTCAACCAGCCAGAAGTTTTACCTAAAAAATTATCGGCTATTTCGATTGGACCGACCTAGCAGAGGTGGTGGGCTTGCTGTCTTGATAGCAACTAGGTTTAGTCACAAAGCTACGATCTCTTACCGTTGTGTGACTGCAGATTGCAAAATTTTGATAGTAGACATAATATTACCAGACGCTTCTCCCTTGTCGTTTGTGAATGCGTATTTCCCAGCCGGGGTGCAAGACACACGAAGTCTAGACGATATGTTCTCTGCCTCCAGAAAGGATATAATAATCACTGGAGACTTCAATTCACATCATGTGGCCTGGGGTTTTAAAACAGATTTAAGCGGAAAACGCTTCTGGGAATGGGCTATTGACAAGAATTTATCTTGTTTAAATTCGCAATCTGATACTTTTGTCCGAGGTCTCTCTAAATCTGTAATTGACTTGACATTTTCAAGCTCGTCTCTAAATACATGTTCGTGGCAAACTTTAGACTGTGCTACTAACAGTGACCACTTGCCTATTAGTTTTGTACTGAACTTTCCAAGAATACATGTCGCCGAAAAGGCCCGCTCATTCCTCAACTATAGAAAATTAGAAAAAGACTTGAGGGCTACTTTTGATCACCGCAAGGACATACAAGGTGACATTAAGGCTATGAGTCTGTGTGCAGTGTTAAAAAGATCAGTAAAAGACGCAATGTTTAAATTATACTCGGCCACAAGAGGTTCTTTTAGTCCATGGTGGACTGAAGAGTGCATGAGGAGCTATAGAAAACGGAAAGCAGCATGGAAACAACTGCTGGTCAACCAATGTCCAAAAAATTGGTGTGATTATAAATTCGCAGCAGCAGACTTCAAACGCACAGTAAGTACAGCAAAAGATGGTTATAATATGAAACGACATGAGTATCTTTCTAAGGCTAAAAACAAAAAAGCGCTCTTCAGATTTTTAAGATCTCAAAAGATGTTACCACCCGCTGAAAATACTGACTCTTCTGTTTTTCCCCTCGTGAGCTCTCTGATTTAGTAGAAAATATTGCTAAAGGGCTCCAAGATAGATTTATGTCAACTATACCACTGCACATTGTGAACCCAATGGCAGGCGAGGATTTCGAGGAGGTTACTTTAGATGAGCTGGCAGAGATAATAAGGCACTTATCTCCTTCGGCACCTGGACCAGACGGGGTAACAAATGCAATGATAAAAGTAATATTCGAGATTTGTCCAACCGAAGTACGTATGTTGGTGAATTTTTCTTTGACAAAAGCTTGGATACCTGCGGAATGGAAGCTGTCTAAAGTGATTCCACTTCTTAAAAAGCAGGAAAAGGGATTCGCCTTGGACAATGTAAGGCCGATATCACTCACGTCCAATCTGGTTAAGCTAATTGAAAGAGTTTTGAATGCCCGGATAATGAAATATATTAATAAAAACGCAATATTAAACCCCAGTCAAATTGGTTTTAGATCCGGTTGCTCAATATGGTGTGTGCATGTTGATTTAGAGAGCCGAATACAACTGGCTCGGCGTCGGCGCCAATACTGTGCTTTAGTTACTCTAGATTTGGCTAAAGCGTACGATAGGGTTGAGCATTCAATTTTATTAAAACAGATGGAATATCACCACTTTCCCAACTACATCACTGCGTGGGTGTCGGAGTTTTTTAGGAGGGAGAGAATATTATTGCTTTAAAGATGGGTACTCATCGAATAGTTATAAGCAGTCACGTGGCGTACCACAGGGGGCTGTCCTGTCACCAGTTTTATTTAACATTTTCTTAAGCTCCATTCCATCAACTAAGGATATTCAGTTATATGTGTACGCGGATGATATTGATTTCTTTGCAAGTAATACCGACCTTCAATCATTATACCAGAGTCTACAAAATTATCTCAATATGATAGAAAGATGGCTTAAAAATATTCATATGACCCTGAACGTAAAGAAAAGTGTGCTTCTTGCATTCTCTTTTCTGCAGCCTATCAACATCTCGTTGATGTACAGTAATGAGCTCATTCCGCAGGCGAATTCCCTTAAATATTTGGGCATCATATATAATGACACATTAAATTGGAGAAGTCACATTCATGATGTGTACTTCAAGGCAACACGGGCCGTGGGGTGGCTACGGAAGCTTGCGAACCGTAAAGCGGGTTTAAGAAGAGATGTGCTAATAATGTTATATAAACTTTATGTGCGGCCCATCATGGAACTCGGATGTGTATTATTTTCTGGCAGCCCAGCTTATAAAATAAGACCCCTAGTACTGCTGGAAAGAGAAGCGTTGCGTTTGTGTCTGGGTCTACCAAAGTTTGTTGCAAATAACGTGTTGTATATGGAAACTCGCCTACCTTCTCTGCCAAACAGGTTTAAAATTCTTACTGTGCAAGCATTCTTAAAGATATACAGTTCACAACAAAGACTCTCATTTTACGCTTTCATTCAAGAACCGACTTTATTTTTCGAAACCCATTGGTTGCGACTACACACCCCGCAAATAGTATTTGCACAAGCGCTACTACAGCAATTGAATGTAAAAATTAAACATATTGGTCCAATACACAACCTAAAGTCAATGCTTAGCATACAATTCGATGATATATTTCCTCATAACGCGAAACAATTGGCATATAGGTATTTAAATGACCAGTTAGCAGATTATCTAGCTCACCTAGAGATAAGCAATATCATAGCCACTGATGCATCTGTGTCAAAAGAAAAGGCTGGGGTTGGCATCTTTTCTCCTTCTTTGGACTGGTCCTTTTCGATTCGACTCCCAGATTATACCCCGGTATTCATTGCAGAATTATTGGCCATTGTTCTTGCCCTACGCAAATTGCTCTCAAGCGAATCATTAGCAGTTATCATTACAGATTCGTTATCAGTTTGTAATGCACTTTCTGCGGCAGTAAACTCAGAGCTGATGAATACGTTTCGGCATTTAGTACCGAAAAACGTAAAAAAACTGCATTTGCTATGGGTACCAGGCCACCGCGGATTATATTTGAACGAAATGGCGGACTCTTTAGCAGCAGTATCTCTGGGTGGGCCCACCATCCCAGTTTTGCCAGATACGGCTTACGTAACAGCGCTAAGGTTCCGAAATGCTTGCCTGCAATGGGGAAAAGGTAATTTGGATAAATTCAAAGATTTCGAGCATTTGAGCTATTGCTGGAATAAACAGTGGTGTGCATCTCGCCAGTTAGAGGTCACTTATACCAGATTGTGCAGTTCCACAACTAAATTATTACCTTAACAAAGCTGGGCTCAAGGCGTCACCGCTATGCATTTGGTGCAACGAAATTGCAACAACTGAACATTTCTTTTTATTCTGTCATCGTTATTCTTATCAGAGAAAAATATTTTAGTAGCCCCATTACAAAAACTAGGAATACAAGTAAATCTACCAATAATTTTATCACTTGGCTGAACTTCATTTGGTTACTGCCACAGGGATGTCTGCTTTGCTGTGTTTGATTACATCAACGCAACTAAAAGATTACCGTGCTAGTGAACCCCTACCTTTTCAGATCTTTAGTTTATAATTCGCAGTTATGTCTTTCAAAAACAAAAGGTGGTTTGACCGCCTGCTCAGCAAACATTTTTGCAGTAATATTTTAAGCTACTTTTTCAGATTGGCTTCATTTTCATTTTAGTTTCATTTAAGTATCCTGCCGCCCGGTTCTTGGCCCATCCCCCTTTGTGGGTAAGCGCCAACCATCAGAGGTCATCAGCATCAGCATCAGCATCACTGCCCGATCATCAACCCTGTCCTGTTGATAAACATTCTTCAACCTTAACCGTAGCAATATACCTGTGTGTACAACATTTGTACATATTGCTACGTACCACCACGGATAACTTGAAACTCGATAACGAAGAGGACGATGTCAGAGCTCTCGTACAGGCTGGGTTCTATCTTCTATGCTTGCTTGTTTTCTCTATAGTAAACATATTTCTCCGACACCTTTCCCCCGTAACATTTTGGTGGAGAGTGCGGGTCCTCCCAGAATCAACATCCACAATGATTCTACGAAGCGGGCGTTCCTTGGCTGCCTCTACGATAGCTGATCACGATGAGAACGAGCATTCGTCGCTACCTTCCCCAAGCGTGCCTCGTCAGACCACGCAGCGTCCAACAGCGTCGCATCCAGCCGTAATGAACCGCACCGTCGTTCTGACGACTCCACATGATCCAGGCACCTTTACCGGCAACGACGACAAGAATGTCGAAAAATAGCTTCAGCTATACGAACGCGTCAGTGCACTATAAAACTGGGACCCGGCGCTCATGTTGGCCAATATTATGTTTTACCTTGAGGGCACGGCTAAAGTCTGGTTTTCCAACCATGAGGAAGAAATCACGAGTTGGGATATTGGCAAACACAAACTCATCGACCTCTTCGGCAAGCCCATTGGACGTCGTCGTTCGGCGCAGAAAGACCTCGCGTGCCGACTGCAGTCCTGCACCGAGTCATACGTGACACACATTCAGGATGTGCTCACCCTCTGTCGAACGGTTGACGACGAAATGCCGGAATCCGAAAAGGTCGCGCACATCCTCAAAGGAATCGCGGATGATGTCTTCACTCTCCTTGTGTTCCGCAACTCTTCGACAGTGGACGACGTCAGTAACGAATGCCGACGCTTCGAAGAAGCGAAAAGTCGTCGTATTACTGCCCAATTTTCGCGCTTTCCCAACACGGGTGCCACGTCTACCTGCGAAGACGCCCGCCTCGCTTCAGCCGCTGCTACTACCGACAACATTGCGCGCATCGTCCGCCGTGAAATCGAGGCCACAACTCCTATTGTTGATCATGCCCGGGCCACTGACGATTCTCGTGCAACAATTTCTTTAATACAGACCGTTGTCCGCCAGGAACTGGCCAACGCCGGACTACAGACGCTCTGCCCAGTTGCCTCACCAATTACCCAGTGTACCTGATATGCCCCGCGGTCCGTACAACCGTCCACGTTACCGGAACACGGCTTAATGGTGAACCTCTGATGATAGACCTATATGCTTCCACTGCGGACGAGTCGGCCACATTTTTCGTCATTGTCGTAATTCCTGGAATTGGCAACCAAGGCCGAACTACGCCAACACCCGACGCCCACCTAAAATGGTTCCCGCATGCCAATATACGACGACCACGACAATGCTTCGCTACCCATGCCCGCTCGACCATACCGCTCGCCGTCGCCATCCGGACGCCTGTCGCGCTCACCTAACCGTCGCCGCTCTCCTTCTCCCTCCTACCGCCACCAGTCCTCGGAACACTAGTTGGCGCAGCTCCTAGAGGTGAGCCTGCCTTGACGACCCGACCCGAAATTCTTCTGCACACGCTACCCGGACACAAGAACTTGATCAACGTAAATGTAGACGGCACACCTGCAAAAGCACTCATGGACACTGGCGCTCCCATATCTGTAATGAACTCTAGTCTTCGTGCTCGGTTAAAGAAAGTGCTTTCGCCTGCTCCTATCACTGTAGTCCGAGTAGCTAATGGAGCAACGTCAACTGTCACTGCGATGTGTGCCGCTCGCGTCACTGTGGCTTGATGTCATACTTCTGTTTTGTTTTACGTCCTGGACCACTGCCCACATGAAATCATTCTGGGATTAGATTTTCTGTCGGAGCATTCTGCCCTAATTGACTGTTTCTGCTGGTGTTGTCCAACTTGCTTTACCACACGCCGTTGAACATTTCCGCTTTAACAGAGGATACAGCGTCACATCCCAGTCTTGATTTGGGCACTACCCGAGATGGCATAACGAAAACGATCGCATCTGATCTCCCTGCCGAGCATGTGCACGTGCTTTGTCGCCTTCTTGCGTCGTATGAAGACATCTTTGATCTGCACGACCGACCACTAGGCCAAACGACCATCGTAAAGCATCGGATTAACACCAGCGATGCAAATCCGGTACATCGGCAGCCCTATCGGATATCCTCCACCGAACGCCACGTGATCCAGAAAGAAGTCTACAAGATGCTTGATCGGAACATCATTGAGCCTTCTTCAAGCCCATGGGCTTCGCCTGTCGTCCTCGTCAAAAAGAAAGATAACAGCTGGCGTTTCTGTGTTGCCTACCGGAATCTTAACAAGGTAGCAAAAAAGACGTGTATCCCCTGGCGCGGATAGATGACGCGCTTGACTGCCTTAGTGGAGCAAATTATTTTTCTTCCATCGACCTCCGTTCCGGCTACTGGCAGATAGCAGTGGAAGGTATGGACCGTGAAAAGATAGCATTCATAATCTCCGACGGGCTCTATCAGTTTAAAGTAATGCCGTTCGGGTTATGCGATGCCCCAGCTACATTCGAACGAATGATAGACGCTCTCCTTCACAGTTTTAAATGGACAATCTGCTTGTGTTACCTAGAGGACGTCATTGTCTTCTCACCGACTTTTGAAACACTACTCAAGCGTCTCTCGACTATTCTTTCTGCTTTCCGCAAGGCAGGGCTTTAGTTGAACTCGTCCAAATGTCAGTTGCCGCCGCCAGCTCACTGTCCTCGGTCACCTTGTTGATTCTTCTGGTGTTCGTCCTGACCCTGAGAAAATACGCGCAGTCAAAGATTTCCCTTTGCCGACCTCCGCGAACGACGTGCGGAGCTTTCTGGGCCTCTGTTCCTACTTTCGCAAATTTGTGCGGAATTTCGCTCACGTCTCGCGCCCACTCACGGAACTACTGAAGAAAGATGTGACTTTTGTGGGGGGAACTGAACAAGCCAGAGCATTCGCTGAGCTAACCGCCAGACTTACGACGCCACCAATTCTCGGCCACTTTGATATGTCCGCTCCAACCGAAGTGCGCACCGACGCAGGTGGCCATGTAATCGGAGCAGTTCTGGCGCAAACACAGCATGGCTGCGAGCGCGTCATTGCATACGCTAGCCGTCTATTATCGCCAGCGGAACGAAATTACTCAATCACTGAACGTGAATGTCTTGCGCTTGTTTGGGCAGTGGGTAAATTTCGGGCATATTTGTATGGACGGCCATTCAAAGTTGTCACTGACCATCACGGCTTATACTGGCTGTCGTCCTTAAAAGATCCTAGTGGACGTCTAGGAAGGTGGCCTCTACGGCTACAAGAATATTCGTACACAGTCGTTTACAATTCGGGCCGCCACCATGAAGATGCCGACTGCTTGTCGCGTCATCCAGTCAACCTACCGGATGTTCCTGAAAGCGGCGAGTCTACTTGCGTGCTGGCACTTTCCGCCTTCAGCAAAATCGGAGATGAGCAACGTCGTGATCCTCACTTGAGAGATATCATCCTGTCACAAAACGAGCGCTCCAAAAAGGGCGCGCCGCCAAATTCTCGCGATAAAGTGCAGGAGAGACGCCGCGAGGTCAACGATAAAAAAAGAAAACAAGCATCCAAAGACTCCCCGGGCGCGCGGCCCTCTCCCCTCTCGGAAGCGTAGGTTCGCCGACGAACCTCCTCACCCCACATCGGCGGCCGAGCAAGCTCTAGAAATTTCTAGATGGAAAGGGGCGTGGTGAGGCCGGGTTGCGTCATCCGTCGCGGATGGCCTTCGAACCGTCTCGCCCTCTCCCCAGCCTTCGCTGCGTATTGCACCGACGAAATGATGAGAACTTTCTGGAATCTCGTGCGGAAGGTATTTATTCGAGCAGCAGAGATTAGAGATGAGAGAAGACGGAAGTTAGCGCCAGAGCGCGTAGGGATTCCGCCGTGTAGTCGGCGAAGGTTTTGTCCGTAGAGACAAAGCAGGAGAAGAAGATGATTTCCACCTGAGGGGTGACGACTCGAGATACAGGCAAGAGCGCCTGTTTACCGCTATTGAGCGAAGACGCGTGGCAACAGCTGCGTGTGTGAAGCCGACGTGTTTCCGGCGAAGAAGTTTGAAGCTTGGAGAGTGGCCACTTGAAGACGCGAGGTTTCCTGGAAGAGAAACTTTGGGAGCACTTGAAGATGCGAGGTTTCCTGGAAAAGAAACTTCGGGAACACTTGAAGACGCGAGGTTTCCTGGAAGAAAAACTTCAGGAGCAGCAGAACGACAGAGTTTTCCTGGAAGAGAAACTTCGGGAGCACTTGAAGACGCGAGGTTTTCTGGAAGAGAAACTTTGGGACCACTTGAAGACGCGAAGTTTCCTGGAAGAGAAACTTCGGGAGCACTTGAAGACGTGAGGTTTCCTGAAAGAGAAACTTCGGGAGCAGCAGAACGACAGAGGTTTCCTGGAAGAGAAACTTCAGGGGCCGCGGAACGACAACAACGCTGGACTTTGAGTGAGTGATTCTCGGAAGAATATCATCCAGACTTTTGTTCCAAGAACTTTGGACTGAATAGGTTTTTCTATCTCTTTAGTCTTTGAGTGTCTTGGTTGTTCAATGCATGCAACTGCATTGTAGTGCGTATTGTTTTCTGTGTCCGTTGTTTCGAGTGTGGGTGATTGTACTGTGTAGTACATTGTTTGATTGGTGACATATTGTCCTCATCTATTGTGGAGTGTGAATATTTGTGTATTGTTTTTGATCTGCCATTATTGAGAATATAATTTTGTTTTGTTTATCAACTCTCGGCTCTGACTTATTCTTTGGGCCACAGCCGGCGTCCGCTGGCTCGCCAAAAAGGACCACTTCTAAATTGTCCACGCTTTCGTGGTGTGGTTAGGGGGGCCGATACTTCGGCCCTTGGAATTAGCCCGGCGATCGCCTCCCTGATTGACGGGGCGTGTGACAATTAATCTGGCGTCCGCGACGAGGAATTTTTGGTGCACAGTGTGTCCAAAGTAGTGAGAAAGAGCTTAGAGTTGTTGATAGTGCTATCGGAACAATTTTGTGTGTTGTTCAGTGTTCTCGTTAACGAGTGCAGGGGAGTGTTCCGATATACTGATTTAGGCAGATATTTTTTGCACGCGGCAAGGTTTTATTTGCGAGACACATTGGATCTCGAAAAGTTAGTAGCTCTTGGTGAGAAGATGAGTCTTTCTGGCGCCGAACTACGGAAGTGGGTCACCCAGAAGGAAAAAAAAGAAAAAGAGAGGGCCAAAGAAGAAAAGGAAGCTGAGCTAGAAAAAGAAAGGTTGGTGATGATGATGAAAAACATTTATTATAAAAGAGAGAGGTACTGGGCCAAAGCATGACCCCGCTACATGGTCGGCGTCCTTAGTCCGGGACACCGCATGACGAGGCCCCTACTCGCGCCCGTCTCACCAGAGCCCGTTGAGACTCTAGTGATGAGCAGTTGAGGAGGGCAGTCTCCCATGCCTCTCGGGAAGGGGTAGGGGAAGGGGGTAGGTGGGGATTTTTCGGACATGCCCATACCATGTGGAAGATATCACACGTCTCCCCACAGTGTGGGCACCACCCATCTGTGTTCGCATCAAAATGTTTTAGGATTGCAGGACAGAGTAGAGTACCTGTCTGCAGGCGCCTTAGCGTTCGCTCTTCCGCCTTACTCAGCCCCTTTGCAGGAGCCGGGTAAAGGTGGTGAGTGTCGCGATAATAGGTCAGAATTTCTTTGAACCGCAGCAGCAGTGTATTGACCTCCGAGTCATAAGAGCCAAGGTGAGGAGCCCGGTGGGTAAGCGCTCGGGCAGCTGCGCCAGCGGCGTCATTACCTCGTAAGCCCTGATGGCCAGGAGCCCATACGATGCGTTTCGAGGCTGGATCAGCGAGAACCCGTTTTAGAATTTGGCTGGCTAGGGTGAATATCTCTCCTACCAAGTAATGAGCACATGCTTTCCGGGAGTCCGTGATGATAACTTTCGTGTTGGGGTCCGCAGCAGCAAGCGCTATCGCGACTTCCTCAGCGCGCTCTGGATTTTGTGCTCGGAACGAGAGCCCATTGACATGCTTTTCCCGGTGAACTACAGAGGCCGTGTAAAATCCCGTGGGCGAAGGCCCTGCTATATCTACATAGAATACACCAAGTCGGGAGCCGTGTTGCCTCTCAAGCGTCCGAGCCCGCGCCTGTCTTCTGCTTTCGTGCGTGTGCTTATCCATGTTACTGGGGAGTGGAGCGACCGAGAGCATATCCCGCCACAGTTCCGGAATACGCTCCGCCTCCTCTGCAGTGCAAGTGTGCTGTATATGTAAGCGGTTTAGCAGGCGGCGCCCGGGAGCCGTCTGCACGATCCACGTATATTGATTCATAAGGTGGGCCTCCCGCAACTCCTGGTAGGAGTTGAGCACACCTAACGCCCTCAGTTTGGCGTTGAAAGTGGCCACCGGGGGATCCAGAGCTCGTTTAGTAGCCTTAAGAATGATGGCATCTATTCTTTCATCTTCTTGCTTGTTAGTGCGAAGGTATGGGACGGCGTAGAGGATCCGGCTAGTCACGAAGGCATGGGCGAGCCGAAGCGCGTCCCTGCCCCGCAGACCACCCCGCTTGTTGGAAACGTGGTGGATCATGCGGCCTACCTGTTCGCCTATTCTCTTGAGTTTCGCTATAATGGAGTCCGGTCTGAGTCTGTGGTGAATGAACAGGCCCAGAATCCGGAGCTCCTCCACCTCTCTGATGGGAACCCCAGACAGGGCGATGTGTATGGCTGACTTATCTCTTGGCTTCGCTCTAACGTGCAGAAGCTCTGATTTGTTTGGAGCACATTGGAGTCCACAATCGTTGGCATACGCCTCGACTATGGATGCGGCCTGCTGAAGGCGTTCCTGCATTTCACCAAGGCTCCCTTCAGTGGTCCAGATTGTAATATCGTCGGCATATACTGCGTGTTGTGTGCCTTCCACCCTGGACAATTCGCTTGGAAGGCGCATCATAGCAATGTTGAAAAAGACCGGTGATAACACTGCTCCCTGTGGGGTACCCCGTGTTTCCATAATGTACGGGCCATATTCCTCGTCCTCGATGCGAAGAAAGGTTGGTGGTCGAAAGAGCCAAAGCGGAAAAAAATTGCCCGCAGCTTCCCTCGGGGGAACACTGAGGAGGATGCGGAAATTGGTTAACGGGTGTTAAATTGCGACTTACTTGGGTCGATGGCTAAATTGGTTAACGTGGTTGTGAAATGGGGTGTTAAATGAGTGAACACGTACGGCACGTATGCGAAAGGGCGGTGTTTTATTTATTGCGACGAACTTTGAGGACGATGGCTTAGGGACGTCGATCATTCTGTTTGTGGATTCGTTGGCATTCATTTCACGGCGACTTCGGACGTCGACGCGCCGTACAAACCAACGGACGAGCGGCAACTGAGCGAGCGAGCGCCGCCCTTGAGTATATATACAGCGCGACGGCGCATGCGCTGTCAGCTGTCGAATGTTCTCGAAGGAGAAGCGCGCGCGCGGCACAGATGGCGACGGCGCGACGGCGCATGCGCTGTCAGCTGTCGAATGTTCTCGAAGGAGAAGCGCGCGCGGCACAGATGGTGGGCGACGGCGCGACGGCGCATGCGCGCGCGTCAGCTGTCGAATGTTCGAGAAGCGGTGCGGACGGCGCACTACAAGGCGCGAGTATAAGATGCTTCCGCATCTAAAAGAAGCTGATTTGGAGAAAGAGAGGTTGGCAGCTGAGAGAGCCAAGGAAGAAAAAGCAACTGAGTTGGAGAGAGAGAGAGGTTGGCAGCTGAGAGAGCGAAAGAAGAAAGAGATCAGCAATTGAAGTTAGAGCTGGAGAGAGAGAAGTTGGCAGCCGAAAGGGCGAGAGAAGAAAGAGAAGCGAGGGAGCGACAGCTGAAGGAAGAAGGAGAAGCGAGGGAACGACAGCTGAAAAAAGAAAGAGAAGCGGAGATGGCAGCGGCAGCACGAGATGGAACTCGAGCGGCTCCGTTTGCAACAGCGAAGTGAAACTCCCGTCCAAGCTAGAGTTGAAAGCAGTGAACGGGAAGATCATGGCTTCCGCTTGAACCCAAGCAAGCTGCTCGTAGCGTTTGATAAAAGGAAGGACGACCTTGACGCGTACCTTCACAGATTCGAGACAATTGCAAGGAGCCAGACTTAGCCGGAACATCAATGGGCAACTGCTTTGAGTACTTGCTTGAGTGGTGAAGTGCTCAGTGTGTACGGTACGCTGACGCCGACCGATGCAGCCAACTATGCCAAGGTGAAAGCTGCTTTGCTGAAGCGATTTAGATTTACTGTAGAAGGATTCCGGGACAGATTTAGGACAGGAAAGCCAGCTAATGGTGAGACGGCTACGCAGTATGCCGCCCGACTTTGCCATTATTTCGAGAGATGGATTGAACTTTCAGGTACAGCGCAGGAGTACGATGAGCTTAGAGAGCTCCTAATTAGAGAACAATTTCTTACTAGTTGCCACCCAAGCATGTCGCTGTACTTGAAAGAGAGAAAGGCTGAGTCACTTGAAGGAATGCTTGAATTCGCTGATCAATTCCTGGAAGCGCAAGGTGGAACTAATTTGGCCAAGGTCAAGAAGGAGTGTCCCGAAGACTCGAAAAATTCGGCACCCGAACAAAAGAAGCGTGCAGCGGAGATTGTTCCGCGATGTTTCCTGTGTAACCGAGTGGGTCATCGCGCGAGCAACTGTCATACTAACTTTACGAGTCCTACGGTAGTAAAATGTTTTAAGTGTGGTCAGGCTGGGCACAAAGCAGACGCATGTCGAAACGGAGCGAGTCAAACTCACCAGGTATCCTGTGTGGAAGTGGCACTGAAATCCGGTAATAATGCCGTCACCGATGGATTCGTAGAGTTGAAAATGGGGAGAAAATTCCTCTTGTGGGTGCTGTAATGACAAAACAGCCAACCGGTGTCACGAAGGGAATGCCAACGCTGCCTGGAAAAGTTGCGGGCAAGAAGGTTACGGTGTTAAGAGATACCGGTAGCTCCACGGTTATCGTGCGGAGAAATTTGGTATGGGAAAGTGAGTTGACGAGCAAAACGAAACCGGTTTGCCTAATTGACAGTACGGTTCGGGTGCTTCCCGAAGCAGAGATTGAGGTTGAAACCCCGTACTTCAGCGGGAAGGTTACGTCTCTTTCATGACGACCCCCCTGTACGACCTCGTCATTGGAAACATCGACAAGGCGCGAGGGCCGAATGATCCAGAATGTTTGGGGGAAGACCCGTAGATGGAGCCCCCGCCGACACAGGGACCGCGAGATACAGCAGAGAACAATCGCGTGAAAGATTTCACTCGAGCCCAAGGTGAAGCCTGGGCGCAAGAAACAGTGGATGAGAACATCATCGTATTGAATGAGTTCACGTTCTGGGCAGCTAGACTTACGTTGGCTCGACCTCAACTAACCGACAATGTAAAGATGACGAAGTCGGCCAGCCAGGCCCAATGTCGTGACATGAACAAGCGGGAGACAGGATCGGTTGAACGTTCTGACCCGTTAACGCCGTCGGAAGTGACAACGATGGCTGAGACGCCGCCTCAGATACCGTCGTTGGAAGGGGCTCGCCAGAACAAAACGAGCAAAAACAATAAGAAGAGATCGAGAGAGCACCGCAAGAAAGGGCGCAAGCGCCGCTCGAAATGCACCGGATAAGTGCTGAGGTCGAATCAGAATGTGTTTGGCAGTGCTGAGTGCCATATGTTGTGTTAATGTTGTGTTATCCTGTGTCACAACTGTCGAAGTGTTTGTGCTGTGACGTGATGTATAGTATTGTACAATTGTTGTAATGAGAGAACCTTGTACATTTGTATTGTTTATAATATGTGATGGAGTGTTGTACTCATGTACCTGCGGTTATATTTCATGTGTTGTGAGATTGAATTGTAATGTACAATTGTTTTGAGTGATGTATTGTGAATGTGACGAGCCATGAGAAACGGACTATGTTACAGTCTTTAAGTGTGTGGTGACTGTTGGCGCTCGTTTGTGTGGTTTTGAATATTATGAGATAATATTCTTAAAGTGGGGGGCAGTGTCACAAAACGAGCGTCCAAAAAGGGCGCGCCGCCAAATTCTCGCGATAAAGCGCGGGAAAGACGCCGTGAGGTCAACAATAAAAAAAGAAAACAAGAATCCAAAGACTCCCCGGGCGCGCGGCCCTGTCCCCTCTCGGAAGCGTAGGATCACCGACGAACCTCCTCACCCCACATCGGCGGCCGAGCAAGCTCTAGAAATTTCTAGATGGAAAGGGGTGTGGTGAGGCCGGGTTGCGTCATCCGTCGCGGATGGCCTTCGAACCGTCTCGCCCTCTCCCCAACCTTCGCTGCGTATCGTGCCGACGAAATGATGAGAACTTTCTGGAATCTCGCGCGGAAGGTATTTAATCGAGCAGCCGAGATGAGAGATGAGGAGAAGACGAAAGTTAGCGCCAGAGCGCGTAGGGATTCCGCCGTGTAGTCGGCGAAGGTTTTGTCCGTAGAGACAAAGCAGGAGAAGATGATTTCCACCTGAGGGGTGACGACTCGAGCTACAGGCAAGAGTGTGTGTTTACCGCTATCGAGCGAAGACGCGTGGCAACAGCTGCGTGTGTGAAACCGACGTGTTTCCGGCGAAGAAGTTTGAAGCTTGGAGGGTGGCCACTTGAAGACGCGAGGTTTCCTGGAAGAGAAACTTCGGGAGCACTTGAAGACGCGAGGTTTCCTGGAACACGGTCGGACTCGATGCTCCTTCCGTACGCTCCTTACGGCCTTCTCAATACCGGCGCCGCGCATCTATATTTTTTCTGACGCGTAGAGGGCAGCACCACCTCACTGTAAGCTCCGCTGGCTCCCCGCGTCGCCGACTGCGACTTTTCTTGACTGCGTTCGATGACCTCGGGTAAACAATGCATCAGACACGCTCAGGCACGCTTACTGCACTAGCATAGCCATGGTTTATTGTTGCGTGCCACTCTGTAAGTCACAGCAAGAGAAGAAACCGGGTGAAATGGCCCTTGCGCCATAAAACATCAAACATCATCATCATCAAGACACCGGGTGTGTCGTACCACCAATTTCCTAGCGATGAGGAACTGTGTTTGAAGTGAAGGAAAAATGTTTCACGTGAAAACCTCGTCATCAATGACAAGTCCGCATCGACTGTAGTGTGCAGCAAACACTTCACGGAAAATGACTATGTTCCCGGATATCGTATGCGTAAACTGCGTCCAGGAGCCGTGCCCACGGTCTTCGATCAGTATCCTTCGTATATGGTCCCGGCTACGAAGAGGCCGCGTAAAGAACCTGCAGCGCGTGGCCCTTCGGCCACCTCGGCTCCTCGACAGCCGACGAAACGGAAAGCGGAGTCATCGCCGTCTACCTACGGGAGCTCTAGTCCACCTTACGACAAAATAAATATTGCTTTTTTTCTCTGAATTGTGTGCGCTGTAATAGACTACTGTTGCTTGTGACAACACGCGTGTGCAAAAATCACGCGTGTGCGAAAATCAGAGGCACTGTGGCGCGCACACTTCGCCCGTGAACGCGCTTGGAGGCGGCGGAGCATGGATGTATGGATGAATGGATGGATGGATGGATGGATGGATGGATGGATGGATGGATGGATGGATGGATGGATGGATGGATGGATGGATGGATGGATGGATGGATGGATGGATGGATGGATGGATGGATGGATATGGCGGCTGTACCCTTTAGATCGAGCGGTGGCTAGCGCCACCAAGCCGTAATACCTAATGAACCAAAAACTATATTTATTTTTTTCCTTAAAAAGTGAGTTTGAGGATTCGTACTTTGCAGTGAAGAGTTTAATTTTCACTCGTGCCTTGACTTTAGCCACCAATCAGATAACCTTCTTCTAGTTAAGTCTACCCGCTTTAAGTTTATTTTACCCTCCCGGTCCCTAAGCCCCAGTGCTTTGAAAAACTCTGCGCCATCATCCTGAACTATAGGGGAAAGCCCTTTACACAACATTACCAAGTGTTCCGCAGTTTCTTCTTCCTCTCCACACGCACTGCATACTGTGTCTACCCCTTCGTATTTGGCCCGATATGTCTTGGTTCGCAATACTCCCGTCCTGGCCTCAAACAATAGAGAACTACCCTGAGTATTATCATAGATCCTTTCCTCGGCAATTTCCTGCCTAAAAGTTCGATAGATCTCTAATGCGGACTTCTTAATCATACCCATTCTCCACATGTCAGTCTCCGTTTCCTTCACTTTCTTCTTCACCGATAGTTCTTTTTGGTTTGGCCACCTGCTGTTTTCTAAGTATTTACCAGTCAACTTCCTGGTTCGCTTCCTCCATTTTGTATCAACATTCTTCATGTACAAGTAGCTGAAAACCTTCCTAGCCCAACGCTCCTCCCCCATTTCTCTCAATCGCTTCTCAAATTTTATCTTGCTGCTAGCTTCCCTGCCCTCAAATGATGTCCATTCAATATCAACTTGTACTCCCTGATTTGGTGTATTCCCGTGAGCTCCTAAAGCAAGCCTACCTATTCCACGTTGCTTAATTTCTAATCTTGCTTGAACTTCTGATCTCATGCACAAGACCGCATTGCCAAACGTCAGCCCAGGAACCATGACCCCTTTCCATATTCCTCTCACAACATCATACCTATTGTAATTCCACAGTGCCCTATTTTTCATGACTGCTGCATTCCTGTTACCTTTAGTCGTCACGTATATTTCGTGTTCCCTCAAATACTCGGTCCCATTGCTTATCCATACGCCCAGATATTTGTATTTATCTGTTATCTCTAGCGTGACCTCCTGTATGCTAAGCTCACTACCTTCGTTGTCATTGAAATTCGTGACTACTGATTTTTCCTTACTGAATCTAAAATCTAACCTATGTCCCTCATTACCGCAGATGTCCATCAATCTCTGCAAATCTTCCTTGTTGTTGGCCATTAGCACCATTGTTGCCGATTCCAGCAACAGTGGTCTAGCAGCGCCACCCCGAACTTACGGTGGCAGGCAGCAAAACGCCCCAACGCGAAGGCTGTAAGGGGAGCGCCGGAGAAGGAGTCGAGTCCGGCCGTTCCTGGAAGAGAAACTTCGGGAGCACTTGAAGACGCGAGGTTTTCTGGAAGAGAAACTTTGGGAGCAGCAGAACGACAGAGGTTTCCTGGAAGAGAAACTTCAGGAGCACTTGAAGACGCGAGGTTTCCTGGAAGAGAAACTTCGGGAGCAGCAGAACGACAGAGGTTTTCTGGAAGAGAAACTTCAGGGGCAGTGGAACGACAACAACGCTGGACTTTGAGTAAGTGATTCTCGGAAGAGTATCATCCAGACTTTTGTTCCAAGAACTTTGGACTGAATAGGTTTTTCTATCTTTTTAGTCTTTGAGTGGCTTGGTTGTTCAATGCATGCAACTGCATTGTAGTGCGTATTGTTGTCTGTGTCTGTTGTTTCGAGTGTGGCTGATTGTACCGTGTAGTACGTTGTTTGATTGGTGACATATTGTCCTCATCTATTGTGGAGTGTGAATGCTTGTGTATTGTTTTTGATCTGCCACTATTGAGAATATAGTTTTGTTTTGTTTATCAACTCTCGGCTCTGACTTGTTCTTTGGGCCACAGCCGGCGTCCGCTGGCGCGCCAAAAAGGACTACTTCTAAATTGTCCACGCTTTCGTGGTGTGGTTCGGGGGGCCGATACTTCGGCCCTTGGAATTAGCCCGGCGATCGCCTCCCTAATTAACGGGACCTGTGACACATCCTTCGGCTGATTGGTCCCACAACTCCTCCGTCTCTCCGTATGTTCCTGTTCCGAGACAGCGTATTATATTGCTACAGCATGCATCCTGACGGACCTGAGCTGCTGTTGGTCATACCACAACATATACGTCAGACTGTCCTCGCGCAGTTTCATGACATTCCAATGGCTGGTCACTTAGGAGTCTCAAGAATTTATGACCGTGTTTGACGTCGCTTCTTTTGGCCTGGTATGTACCGATCCGTCCATCGTTACGTCGCTGCTTGTAAATCCTGTCAACACCGCAAAAGGCCAACAACCCTTCCAGCACGACGCCTTCAGCCCGTTCAAATAACATCAAAACCATTTTATAGGGTAGGTCTCGACCTACTTGGACCTTTCCCTTTATCGGTCAATGGGAACAAGTGGATAGCAGTTGCCACGGACTACGCTACTCGGTATGCCACCACCCGGGCCCTTCCTACCAGTTGTGCAACTGACGTCGCCGACTTTCTCCTAGAAGACGTGATACTACATCACGGCGCCCCTCGACAACTACTTACCGATTGGGGTCGCTACTTCCTATCCCAGGTTATACAAGACATATTGCACTCTTGCGCTACAAGACACAAGTGCACAACAGCCTATCACCCTCAAACCAACGGGCTCACAGAATGGCTAAATCGAACTATCACAGACATGCTCGCTATGTACGTTTCCACCAACCATCGTGACTGGGACGTGGTCCTCCCATTTGTGACATTTGCCTATAACACGTCCCGGCATGATACTGCAGGTTTCTCGCCTTTCTTTCTCATGTATGGACGAGAACTCACACTACTTTTTGACACGCTCCTCCCAACCGTTACCCACACATCGGACTACGCCCGCGATGCTATCTCTAAAGCTCTACAGACACGTGAAATTGCTCACCTGTGTCTTAGTGATTTGCAAGAACGCTAATGACTGCTGTACAATGCCCGCCACCGACCAGCGTGGTGACACGGTTCTTCTCAGCACGCCATCAAGGCGAGTTGGCCTGTGCGAAAAGCTGACTTCGCCATGCTTGGGTCCGTACCGTGTCGTGCGCCAAGTTACCGACGTGACCTATGAAATTGAACCATTTCACAGCACCAGCGCCCGCTCGTGTTCTGACGTTGTGCACGTTTCTCGGCTGAAGCGATACCACTCGGACCAACCGAGCACCGAGACGGTGCCTTCGCCGCCGGGGGGTGATGCTACGTAGCGCCACGGATAACTCGAAACTCGATAAGGAAGAGGACGATGTCAGAGCTCTCGTGCAGACTAGGTTCCATCTTGTATGCCTGCTTGTTTTCTTGATAATAAACATGTTTCTCCGACGCCGTTCTCCCGTAGCAGTATATTTAACGTAATTTCGTAACGCTTGTCTCGGAGGGATCAGCCATGTTTTTTAAAGGGGTACTGACCCCCCTTTTTTTCGAAGGCACGTTTACTCTGCCATACAAATCTCCATTAGACTGAGATGGCTCTGAGCATGCGTGACGCTCAGTAAATACTGATAAGATATTCTATTTTGATTTAGACACAATTTTATCACGGGCCCGCCTAGCAAAATCGACACTAACGTGAAGTTAGGCTATAGTACTTGCTTACAATGACGAAGGTGCTGGCCCCCGTCACCTATAGGCCTGTGTCTCGCAAACGGGGAGTAGGGGGCCTGCTTATTTGGCCGAACAATAAAGTTGTTATCCATTCATTCAGCTCCTGGTGACTACTCGCAGCAGTCTGGGTTATGATGACGTAGAACACCGAAACGAGCAATGGTAGTTTGTGCGTCGACTTCTCGATCGTCTTGTCGCGCCATGCCGCCACTGTCATACAGCGTTGCGAGCTAGCGAAGTCTGGAATAGCGTACAGCCACGGCCATGTCAGTGTAGAGCGCCCGAGAAGCCGGTTTTTCGTAAAGTCCCTAAATGAAACAAGTTTTCAAGGTAGCGACACCCTCCCTTTTCCTCCTCGCTTATTTGCCTGAAGCGCCCCATAGAAGGTTCAAAACTTTCATCCAAAAGCGAATGTTTCGGTTCTGTTGCTACGGTGAATACATGTAAATGAAACAAAATGGAACGAAATAAGGCGTAGAATAAACAGTCACCTTTATGATTATAAACGGCACAACACAAGAGCAAGCGGGATGTGCGTTACTCAACCGGCAACGTTGTGCAGTTCTATACTTTACACCACTAGCCATGGCGTCTCGCGTAGTACATTTTAGCTCCGCGGCCGCGGTATTTCGTCAAGTTCTAACTAGTCCACTTCTCCGATTGTGTTTTGTTCGTGTTGTGACACTGTGAACGTGCTTCTTGCTGGATCCTGTAAGTGGCCACAGGGCGTGACGTTGTGACGATTGATTACAACCGGCTTGTGCACGCACACGCAAGAAAAAAAAACTACGACCAGACTGGTACGAACACTCGTCCAGCAGCACTGCGATGACGTTTTTTTTTAGGGGCGAAGCTGCTTATGGCGTGGCTTGGGCGTCCCTCGTATGTAACCACCAGTGGCACATACCCGAAATAGGTATAACACTTGACCTCCAAGGTGGTGCCAGTGAGAGATTTCTTCTGTGCGTTGTTTAACAATAAAAAATAGCGGTCAATGTACATGCCAATGGCTGCTAATGGGGAATGAGAGACATGAGCATTCGGCTTTTAGTCAACGCGCACGCTGCGATCCCCATTAGCAGCCATTGGCATGTACATTGAGCACTATCGGACAAGAAAGGGATGCTACATTATACTCGCTAGGTGTAACCTCCTTAGCTTTAGAAAGGTTTAGCGAGCGTTGAGCCGCAGTGCCATGAATACAATGAACTTGTATATACCATGAATGAACTCAAGGTGGTTAAAAATGAGAAGTAGATACGAAGCGCAAGCCGTAAGAAAGTAAAAGCCGAATTCTCCGGTCTCTCATTTCTCATTACCAGCCATTGGCATATAAATTGAGCCCTATCTGACAGAGAAAGGTTGCTACGTTATACTCGCTGGGCGTAACCTCCTTGGTTTTCGAAAGGTTTAGCGAGCGTTTGGTCGCAGTGCCATGAATACAGTGAACTAGAATATACCATGAACTCGAGGTGGTTAAAGGTGGGAAGTGGACCCAAAGCGCAGGCCGTAAGAAAGTGTGCGTGTGCCACCTCTCGTTTAGTCCTTGGAATGTCCGCTGGATGGCGGTGCTTCTATATGGGAAATATATGATAAAAAGATGCGAGATGGTGGGACTTGGAGTGTTGAATAGATGAACGAACGGACACACAAACAGATGCATGGATGGACGCATGAACGGACGCAGGGGCGAATGCATGAAAGAACGCAGGGACGGGCGCACAAACAGACGCATGGACGGTCACACAGACGGACGCATGGACGGACGAATGCTTCGCCCCACTCTCCATCATTCACTCCGTGGATATGCCGCCATTTTTTTAAATGTGCCCATTTGGACAATCGTGATGCCAAGTGATTCTGACGCAGTGCTGGGAACTTCCTGAAAAGTGAGAGTTCTACTGGTAAGGTGTCTCGAAGCAGCGCGTTTCGGCTCAAGCGGGAACTGGTCAAGAGTGAAATGTTTCTGAAGGTGCGTTGATTACAACCTACAGCTGCTCTGCATACGTGCATACCCACATGCATTTTTACCAACTGGCATGCACTAGACACGCATTAGACGCGCGCCTGGCGTTTCAATAAAAACCGACAAGTGAACTGGCTTCGCAGATCCGCATCGACATACGTTGACGGAGTTGCACGAAAGCATTCGCGTGAAATGGTTCATAGTTGCACTTCATGGTGCGCTTCATCTCGGAAAGCACGAGGTAAGTTGAAGAGAGCGAAACCATTTTCTGTTGTTTACGGCAACGCAGCATTGCTGAAAAACGCAGATGTTGCATTGAACGAGCATGGCGAAACAATCTTGGTCGACTTATCGCACACCGAAACGCTCCTCCTCTTCAGTTTATGTTCTGGCTACGATTTTGTCTTCTGGTCACGGCGAGAATCCGGCTGTAGCCATATGCACATTTGCAAGATCACGCCATTTGCATAGCCATTTGCATAGCCATTTGCAAGATCACGTGCAAATAATGCACCAATTACAGACGCGGATGGCAGAGAAAAAGAGGAGTAATCGAGAGAGTGAGGAGGACGGCTCGAGAACAATGAGTGACGCTACCTTGGTTCATCTAGGGACCTTAGTTTTTCGCTCTGCGGAGCGATACCTCGAGGTATTTTCGGGCTCTGATGTGGTAAGCATGACAGCTATCGGTCGCACATGCTTCTGATACAGCACTTCAAAGTCCGAAACTGCCTCGAGGTTTCGCCCCACAGAGCGAAAACCGGCTCCCCGCGCGCTCTACACTGACGTGGTCGCGGCTGTACGTGTACGCGAATACAAGATGTACGCTTATCAGAAGGCAAACGAATCGTTTGAGTACGAATTTGTCGTCACGGCACCAATACTTTGCCCGGTGAAGTGTGGGCCAGTGAAACGGTGGACGATACGTGCGAGTTCCAGTGATTCACGTCCGATCCGGCGCTGAGACAAGCGTAGGTCGGCTTTGTGTGCCTCGGCCGAAGCGGGGACTGGACGCCAACCAAAGGGAGTTAACTCTGTTCGCTGCACTTCACTACTGACGCGTACACGAGCAACGTATAGTTGCTGTGTGTGCGATCTGTCCTGTTGTCTATCTGCTCTCGTACAACCGCGGCCACGTCTGTGTAGAGTACTCGAGCAACTGGTTTTTTGTCTGCGGCCCGAAACCTTGAGGCAGTTTCGGGCTCTGAAGTGGTTGTATCAGGAGCATGTGCGGCCTATCTTTCAGGCTGACCACGTCAGAGCCTGATACTGCCCCAAGGTTTTACCCCACAGAGCAAAAAACTTGGCAGATCCCACGTACAGTGGGAATCGATGATATGCGAAGCACGAATGAGAAATGTTGATATGTCACTTTAACATCAGCACAACGTCACGAGGTGGAGGGAAATGATGCCGTACTTCCGTGTCATGAGTATCATGTTTCGATGTGTCGTTTACCTTCGTCATCTATTCACGTCACGTGATACCAAATTTAATACATGTGGAGCCAGTGAAACGGCCGCGAGCACGCTGTGAGCGTGGTATGTTGTCATGTTATTACACGACACGCGTGTCAGGATCATCACGTTTACACTGGTCATATATTTCGTCATCCATTGACGTGACGTAACACCAAATTGGGTATATGTGGAGTTAGCAAAGCGGCCGCGAGCGCGTCATGAAGGACCCAATATATTCTAATGTAGCGTTGACGCGCACTGGCCACAGCGACGCTACGCGAGCACTCACTCTATCGTCTGACGCCAGGCGCAGCCACCGTCCGTCGGCGTGGCCCGACGGCAACCGGCGCGAAATGTGACATGCTGCATTTCGCGCCGATTCGTTATCCAGACAACACTGCGTCTCCCTTTTTCGTGGCGGAGGGACGCAGGACGCGGCGCTTAAACGCGCATGCGTCAAAGCAACGCAGCGCGCCGCGCACCGGCGCCTGGCGTGGCAACGCCGGCGTGACGCGACGAAATGAACGCCGGCAAACATGCGCACCGCATCTAGTCAAAATGTATTGGCGCCTTGACTGTGGCATGTGGTCATGTTCTCACATGACACGCATCTCATGATTATCATGTTTGCACTAGTCACATACCTTCGTGATCCATTGGCGTCACGTAATACCAGATTTGCCATATGAAAAGCTAAAGAAACGACCCGGAGCACATCCTTAGTATGGGGTGTAGTGAAGTTGTTACAAGACACGCATGTCCTGATTATCATGTGTGGATGTGTCATTTACCTATGTTGTCCGGTCACGTCGCGTAATACTGACTTTGGTACATGTGAAGCTAGTGAAACGGCCGCGAGCGCATCATGAGCCTAGCATGTATTCATGTTGTTACATGACACGCATATCATATGTATCACATTTTTACCAGTATCATACCTTCGTCATCAATTCACGTCCTGTAATACCGAATTTTGTATAAGTCAAGCTAGCAGAATGGCCGCCAGCGCATCATGAGAGTGGCATGTAGTCATGTTGTTACATGACACGCAATCACGTTTGCACCACTATCATACCTTAGTCATCCGTTCGCGTCCCGTAATACCAAATTTGGTATAAGAGAAGCTAGCGAAATGGCCGCCAGCGCATCATGAGCCTAGCATGTATTCATGTTGTTACTTGACACGCATATCATGTGTATCATATTTGTACCAGTATCATACCTTCGTCATCCGTTCGCGTCCCGTAATACCAAATTTGGTATAAGAGAAGCTAGCGAAATTCCCGCCAGCGCATCATGAGCGTTACATGTAATCATGTTGTTACATGACACGCATGGCCTGATTTTCATATTAGGGTCTGTCGCTTGTGTTCGCCGTGCAATCATGTCATACCATACCAGTTTAACGTAAATCATGACATTCATGGCATAGATGTCATGGTTTCATGTTATGATTAGTCATATATGGCCTTCATACAGTAACGTTTTGCCATACCAAGTTTGGTATCGATACCATTATCGAAACGGCCAGGAGAGCTAAAAGTCGTAGGCGGCGATAGATAGATAGATAGATAGATAGATAGATAGATAGATAGATAGATAGATAGATAGATAGATAGATAGATAGATAGATAGATAGATAGATACGCTCAAAGTTGCCGAAGTTCAGAAAGAAATGCTTCGCATTTAAAAACCGGCTGTTCGCGTGCTCTACACAGACGTGGCCATGGCTGTACATCCGCGCTGGTTTTATGCGGTGGATGCAGTTGCTAGCCGATTTAAGATTGCTGCGCCCTCCTGCCGGGACACTTATGGTGCGCAGCACACGAAGCAGACGATCGCAGAAGCTGGGTATGAGTCGCAAGTGAAGGTCAACAAAAACAAAACTGTGTCGTAGCTACGGTTTGTGTGTTTAGAAAAAGTGTTTGTGCTTAGAAAAAGTAGGTAACGATTTGAGTACTAGGTACTCTACTCATACAGAAATAAAAAATGCTCTACTGTGGGAGGGGATATAGCCGTCCCGTGTGCCTCATATTTTATGAGGCCCTGTTAATAACCCTAAATACTACAACACTACTACGCATATAAACGTAGTACAATACTACAACACTACAACATAGAGTAACATAGTAAACATTTTACAATGTTACTCTATGACTGCAACACTACTACGCATATGTGTTTAGAAAAAGTGGTTAACGATTTAGAGTACTATGGGTACTCTACTTCCCCAGAGAAGGGAAGCGGGTCAGAGGAAGACAGAAGTTTAGGTGGGCAGATGAGATTAAGGAGTTTGCGGGTATAAATTGGAAGCAGCAAGCACAGGACCGGGTTAACTGGCGGAACATGGGAGAGGCATTTGTCCTGCAGTGGACGTAGTCAGGCTGATGATGATGATGATGATGAGGTAGTCTACTATGGGAGAGCATGAAGCTGTCCCGTAGGTTTCTTGCGCTGCCCTAGAGGATAGTCACCTTTGCCATTTCCTGTGTTTAGAGAAATTTATTCTCACAGACAGTGAACATCAATTACAATCCAACAGAACATTGCGACAGAACACAACATCCACAGACACACCAAAAGTTGTTACAAAAAGATATGTGTACATATGTAAACGGAACACAACATACACAACTTACTCAACTAAACAGGAATTGTTACAAAAACAATGTCTACATATGCACAATACATGGTAAACGAAGAACACACAAATGAAATGTAGAGATCAATATGTCAGATATTTACATAGTATTTACAAGGTATTTGTATGAGTACTAAACAAAAATTAACCTACCAATACCAGGCAGGCCTGAAAACAAGCCTTACACGTCTCTCACAGATGAACACAAAACGGCAGGACCAGTGTCGAAGGAATTCCTCCTCACCCAGAAAGAAGAGTTCCTCCGACAACACAGATATTATTTCTTTGTACAGTCGCTCCATAATCGGGAAGAGAGCACGGCGGTGACGACCTGCTGCAACAGCTTCACAACGGTTACGCCAAAGACAGTAGGCACCAGCAACAATGAGAAGACAGGCAAAGTGGCCTCGAGAACAACGTCCAGAAGAAACAAAGCGGTTTACTCCGAGGCCACGAAATCCTGCATGCACAGCCCTCCAGAAAACACGAGCAACGACACATTGCCTTAACACATGCTGATTTGTTTCCCGTAGGGAGCAGTTCGGACATGTTGATGACTGAACCATTCTCCACCTTTCTAGGCGGTCAAGGGTAGAAAGAACGCCCCACCCAAGCCGTCACAAGAAGTCCCGGAGGTGGCCAGGTAAAAATGATGCCGTCAGCGTGCTCCAAGACACACGACTAGAGCGGGTGCGGCGTGCTGGAGGAACTAACGGGAGCAACAACGCGGTTGTTGTGTCAACGATAGAATTGTCTAACACATCTAAATCAGGGCAAGTCGACTGGATATGACGAAAAAACGCGACAGCTGTTTCATAAAACAAAGGAAGTACTAATGATTGTGGGCCCTGATTAAGGCGCACATTAGGCAATAAATACCGAAGGTGAGTGCCTAGAAAATAATATGCCAGAGTTCGCGCGGGGGATTCCTCTCTCCTTGTACGAGGCGCAACAGGAAGCGCAGGGCCAATAGCCGGCAGCGTATTGATACCGAAGGGAAAGCAAAAACTCCCTGGGAACGCTGCTGTCCTAACGCCGCACGAGAAACCAACTCAGTGCCACCAGACCAAAAGAAGGAACACAAGGCCGACTGCAATGACCTCACGATGCGTAAAGGCGGCTGTTCCACGTGAGAAAGGTACCAAATGCGACCGCAGAACACAGTCTGCGCAAGATACCTCCGCTCAAGAAGCGGGAAGTCGAATTCCCGGGCGTTCTCAATTTCTTGTTTCACTTCATCGAGGGCGTTTGACCAAACGGAGTTACAAATGCCGTAGTGGTTGTATAGAATTCCTAAAATGCGAAGAGACGCAGCCGGCTGAAGAAGAGATGTGGACCTAAGTGTGGAGTTGGGATAGCCGATGAACAAATACTGGGATTTAGAGAGGTTTAGCGCGCCACCTGAAATATCCCCATACTGGGAGAATAAACGCCGGCTATGAGAAAGACTATCTTCATCTGAAAGGTACAGGGTTATGTCGTCAGCAAAAGCTGTGACTTTTACGGTACTGCTGCCGGGAAGCGCAAGACCCCGGACATGCGAATCTGCTTCTAGAGCGCACATTTCCTACCAAGACTAAAGTTTTGCAAGATCAATGCCGCTCTATGCAGGATCAGCTTTGAATTCTAATTTTGCAAAGCCTTTCTATCGGTCATGGTCGGAGTCTGGCTTTCCTAAAAACTTAGCATGTAAGAGCGTTACGCAGAAACCAATTTCGAATGGTGAATGATTCAATGTCTTTTGTGACGTATTCTTTTTAAGCAATCGCATACAAAGGAAACGAATATTTAATGCCTCACAGTGTTATCACTTTTCATCCCAGTCGGCACATTACAATCAGAGATGAGACCGCGTTAGAGTGTACTAGAAGTGTACCGCGTCGTTAAGCGGGTGCATGCGCTCACTTTCCTTTTTTTTTGCTTCTTGTCCGCTGCGAAGTATGATAGGCATGCATTGAGCCCTTCTGGCAGGGAGGGGGCGCGCACATGAAACTTTTATTTCAATCAGTGAAAAATGTCAGGTGGGGCTCTCAGTCCAGAGCTCCTACAGCCGCTGCTGCGTCCCTCGCCCGCCGAACCAGCGCCCGCTGGCCACTCGGGCTTTCATCGCGCAGCATGACCTCCCGGTCTTGTAGGGAGGAATAGGAGAGGAGTTGGCAGAGCGCCTGGCAGGCGGACGCTGGCATTCCAGCGTTACGTGAAATAACGTCGCTATACCACTCCACGGCCAGGGCATTTGTCAGGGCAAGAAGTGGGATGGAGGATGGGGAGGAAATAGAGGTTCGGAAATGTGTTCGCCTGCAGTTGACGCACCGCAATTGCATCTTCTCGTGTGAGCGTATGGTGTGGTGGGGGTACCGGATGCGTTCTCGTCTATACTAATGGAAAGTGTCTCGATATCCCAGACGTTCCGTGTTTGTGTCCTCCTCATCTTGGTTGGACAGCTCTTCCTCCTGATCCCGGTTAGTGAGTGCTCGGGTAGCTGCATGAGTGCAGTCATGACAGGGGAGAAAGACGTGCCCAGGGGTCCAGACGAGCCGGAACTTGTGCGGTGTGTGGAATTCGGTGTGTGTGCTGTGAGGCAATACCCCGTGTGAAGGCACAGCAGGTATCCATTGAGTCTGTGTAGATTAGAACATCTGTGTGAGAAAGGGGCACACATGAAGGCTCCCCTTTCGTGGCGATAGACTCCTTAGTTGTCATCTTTGTGCGCTCGTTTTCCTCTGCTTGCTCCGGCCGCGAGTTCTGGCGAACCACGGGGATGGATTGATTGATTGATTAAAACATTATTTTGGTCCTGAGAAGACGCAGGGAAGACCCCGCGCCACCCGGCTAATCCCACGTAGGGACCGTTAAGCCGAGCTTGGCGGCCCGTTCACGGGCACTCTGGACGGCCAGGGTTTGATCGTTAAGTTCAGGGCTGCGTAAGAGCGCAACCCACCTGTCCTCGCTGAGGGCGGGGCCGACGGCTTCACCTTCCCACAACACATGGTTGAATGTTGCTACCAGTCCACAGGCGGGGCAATCCGCACTTGGATACCGTTCAGTGTACTATAGGCATGAAGAACCGCAGGATTAGGATACGCACTGGCTTGCAATAGTCTAAGGGTAACTGCCTGCGCCCTGCACAAGGCAGGGTGTGGGAGAGGGAATACCCTTCTTGACAGATAGAAGTGCTTTGTTATTTCGTTGAACGTAAGTAAGGGTTGCCAGCGAGGCAGAGGAGCTGCGTAGGCGGCGCGGTCAGCGAGTCCTCGCGCGGCCTCGCGTGCGTCCTCGTTAGGGTTAGAGGTAGAGCCCTCAATCGACCGCAGGTGAGCGGGAAACTAAGTGAGAGAATGGGGCGTGATACTCTTGACGCTTAGGAAAATTCGGAGGGCCTGAGGGGCTACCAGCCCGGTTTTGTAGGCTTTGATAGCCGCCTCGGAGTCGCTGTATATTGACTCTCTGCGACTATCTACCATAGCCAGCACTATAGCAACCTGCTCGGCTATCACGGGGTTCGATATGCGTTCCGTGGCGGAGCAAGTGAGCCTGGAATTTGAGTCGACAATGGAAACAGCGAATGCCTCTTGTAGGACATATGGCGCAGCATCCACAAAACTTGCATCGGTTGCTACGGACGTGCTGGAGCAGAGCTCTACCCCTGGCCCTACGTCGACCAACGTTGTGCGCAGGGTGCATCTTGCGGGGAATGGGTGCGATGCGCAGTTGAGAAGTGATGTTTCTGGGAATCTGCATGGAATCGGGGCACTAGTAAATAGAGTTGAGGCCCGAACCACGGGAAGGTCGAGGGACGCCAGAAGCGATATGCACTCGCAGGCCTCTTTTTGAGGCCTGTACCGCCATGCGAGATATGGAACGATTACGAGTGGCGGCGAGCTATTGAAGCTATTTGTTTATCGCTTTTCTTATGTTTCCCGTGAAGTTTTTTTTCCGTGAACAATGCGGTAAGCTGTTGCCTGCTAACTGCGTCGTGCACATGCCCCAAAAGTTGTGTAGACAAATATACGCACGCATGGAGACAACCTACGAGTTTATTTTTTTCGCAGTAGTATTCGCTTGTGGTGGCGCGCCTGCTTTCTATGCACTTAGTGAAGACTGTTGTGGGCAAACTAGCTATTTCGCTCCGTCTTATGTTTGCATGCGTGAACACTTTCAGAACTTGACTATCTTGTTTTCAATGGTCATAGAATGCCCTGATTAAATCATAGAAATCACGGCAGTTTTGAAGTGTGTGATGCTTGTTGGTCGCGAACGGCGTGCGGAGTTATTCATGTACGGACCAGTATATGTTGTTACGCAACGACGTGTCGACGTGAAAAAAAAATCATGTCATCCGTGCGTACGTCCCTGAATTAGTCCGTAAGTCCCTCCATCCATGCATCCATCCATCCGTCCGTCCGTTTATCTAATGAACACTCTAAGTACCGCCGTCTCGCATCTTTTCATCATATACTTAGCATAAAGAAGTATCGCCACCCAGAGGACAATCCGAGGACTAAACGAGAGATGGCACTCGCGCACTTTTTTACGGCCTGCGCTTCGTGTCAACTTGCCACCTTTAACCGCCTCTAGTTCATGGCTATATACTAGTCCACTATATTGATGTCACTGCAGACCAACCCTCGCTAAACCGTGCTAAAACCAACGATGTTACGCCCAGCGAGTTTTAAGCATCAAATTCGCGGAAAATTTTATTGAAGGTTATTGAGTCACCAATACTCGTCTCTGTGAGTCATTTTATCAGAAACAACTATAGATTAAGTTACCAATGCTCGTCTCTGTAAGCAATTTCACCAGAAACAACTATCTTTTTATGCATGATTAACGTGCGCGGGTTTCCTCCTCAATTGAAAAGGGTGCGCGCGTGCCGCTCTTCTAGTCCGGCCGTAGAGGCGGCTACCCACTACTACTACTACTACTACTACTACTACTACCACTACTACTACTACTACATACATCGCGAACGCACGGCCCACGGCATAGGAAGCTTCGCCCCCCCCCAAAAATAAAGAACGAAGATAGATTTGTAAATGTACGTATACATCCTTTAATTGAATATTTGATCGTCGGTTGTCTTTTTTCACCTCTTAGCTTCAGTGTCCCTTTGAGGTGACTTAATAGCAAAAGCCATCTTTCCTCTCAGTCGGTGTTATGTTACCGCAGCACGCTTCAAAAGCATTCTGCACTCTAACGTGGTTTTGAGGGGGAGAAGCTCCTTATGCCGTGGGTCACGCGTCCGCGATGTATGTATTTGTAGTATAGTAGTAGTAGTAGTAGTAGTAGTAGTAGTAGTAGTTGTCGTAGTAGTAGTAGTAGTAGTAGGTATCCACCTCTCGTTTATTCATTGTGTAGTGAAGAGGAATGCCCACTACCGCCGCGACATCGACAAGTTCTCACTTTGTCCGCTGGATGGTGGTACTTCGATATATTGCATATATAATGGAAAAAATGCGAGATAGCGGTACTTGCAGTGTTCACTAGATGAACGGACGGACAGAGAAACAAATACACGAACGGACGGATGGACAGACGGGCGCACAGACGGACGCACATGCGGATGCATGGACGGACGGACAACCTCGAAACGCACGAACGGACGGACGCATGCACGGACTAGTGGATGCATTGCCTCACTCATAATCATTCAGTTCGTGAATGTGCTATGATTTTTGTTTTTGCACTGCCTCCAACATCGGAGGCACCTTACGTGGTTTCACATTGGCTCCGTGATCGGACTTTGACTAAGCATGGCCTCCGAGATGGCAGCGCGCGGCGTGTTTTTTCTGCGGCTGTCCTAATCGCACGGAGAGAGCGTGTTTCCAGAGGTGGGCGTGGCTCGCTCTTTTCTCTGCACCGCGATGCTCCCACAGAGGATCGAAATAGATTTGATTGATATGTGGGGTTTAACGTCCCAAAGCCACCATATGATTATGAGAGGCGCCGTAGTGAAAGGCTCCGGAAATTTCGACCTTCGAGGGTTCTTTAACGTGCATCCAAATCTGAGCACACGGGCCTACAGTATTTTCGCCTCCATCGAAAATGCAGCCGCGGCAGCCGGGATTTGATCCCGCGGCCTGTGGGCCAGCAGCCGAGTATACCTTAGCCACTGGACCACCACGGCGGGGCAAGGATCGAAAAGGCCGTCGCGGTGTTAGCGCATGCAGCTTGCATAGGTGAAAAAAAATGCACTTTTTAAAACCTCGCACTGATTTGAACATTTCTGGTGAACGTGTACGAGAGGCCAAAATTTTGGGCGTATATATTCTGAAATGGGCCTTTTTTTCTGTAGATTTGCGTCACCCATGATAGAGTACTTATAATTGCGATGCCTCAGCAAGAATTCTGCATGTGCCGGAAATTAGTACTTTAAAGTTTTCGGGCTTTGTAGTAAGGGGGGCACTGGTGAAGAAGAAAAAAAATGGCAGCCCCGGATCCTAAAGTGAAGTCAGAAGAGTTCGCTTCTACGCTTACGGGTTATACACTCGATTAAATGGGTTCCTTTTTCTATCCTCTAATAAAAATAGCTATGCTTTCTGTAAATCCGTTTCAAAAATTCTGCCATACGAGACTTACTGGTTCTCTGATAACCACGGGCTGGTCACAGACGCGTTTTGGTCAATTATGGTCGCCCATTCGTGCTGTGAGTTTTACGAACATCCAAATTTTTTGCGTGTTCAAGAAGAACGCGAAACGCGTTCAGAGTTTGGGGTGCATAGTATGAAACACTGCGCTTTACATCAGTGACAATTTGCGATTTTTCTTTCTTCAGAAGTCTACCTCGACGAATACTTGGTTTTCTTCAGAAGGACGCCGTTCTGCTGCATGTGCGGCCTTTTGATTGGCATGCAGTCGAGAGTACGGTATATCTGATTCGTTTGATTGATATGTAGGGTTTATAGTCCCAATACCAGGCACGATATCATTTTGCGAGTCCCTGTAGTGGAGGGCTCCAGAAATTTCGACCGCCTGGTGTTCTTTAACGTGCACCCAAATCACATGAACCTACAGCATTATCGCCTCCATCGAAAATGCAGCCGCCGCAGCCGGGTTTGGATCCCGCGACATACGGGTCAGCAGCTGAGTACCTTAGACACTAGACCAACCCCGACGGGGCAGTACAGTAAACGAACACGATGCCGATATTACCAACGTGCTCCCAAAACACCAAAAGATGACAAAAAAGGAGATAACGAGGCACTTTCACTGTGAAAGACATGGTAGTAGTAGTAATAGACTTTTATTCAGCCAAATTTACAGGCCGAGCATTTCGACCGCCTGTGCGATCAGTCGACGCTGTTCTTCTTCCCCTTCGGCGCCGATCCAGTCGAGCCAGGAGGTGATGGAAAGGGATGGTGGAGGGTAATAGCTGGATTGCTGAGCAGTTGGGCAGTAAAACAGGCAGTGCGACAGGTCAGCGTATGGGGAAGGACAATTAGGACAGCAGGGGTTAGACCTATATTTATAAAGGAAAAGGCGAGAGGGGGTTATCAAGCAGTTCATTTGGATGTGCCGTAGAGTTCGAGCCTCCAGCGCCGTGAGTGATGGATGAGGGGGAGGGTAAAGACGCTTGTCGAGCCGGAGCTGGAGATATACCTCCTTGATAGTGTGACGCAAGGAGATCTGCCCATCGTTATTCGCGGAGCTCTCACTGTCTTCCGAAGGTGTGGGCCAGGGAATTAACGGTGCCCGGTGCAATATATCGCGGGCAAGCTGATGAGCTAGCTCATTGCCGTTAATACCCGAATGCCCAGGAACCCAGCGGAGGAAGACAGTGGAGGGTTGAAGAGCAGAGGCCGCTCGCTCGACCTCCTGTTGAAGAGCAGGGGGCAACGTGTTGTTCTGTATGTGACGGATGGCGGCGTGAGAGTCGGAGTAAATCGTGTACTCGGGGAGAGAAGGGAGGGAGGAAAATGACTGCATGGCGTGGACCATGGAAAGGACCTCGAGCGAAAGTACATTTGGCGGGTGTAAGTATGGCCCGCTGGTGTGCGTGTCAGGTGACGAAAGGTGTGGATGGTAGATAACGTAGCCACACGAGCCCCGAGGAGCCATGTATGAGGCATCCGTGTAGGCAACTCCCTGTGTAGAGAGAGGAGGAGAATGATGCTGTGCTGCCGCATGACGCCGGCCGGCGTGAAGAACGGGAGACATATTGGATGGGAGGGGAAGGATGCGAAGGTTAGAAGCAGCGGTGCTAGCGGCAGAAGGCAAGGTGGGCACGGAAACGGGAATGTGAGGGATACCAGCTTGGGCTAATAGCCATTGGCCTTGACGAGTGAGAGAAAGACGGGCAATCTGAGAGTCGTGGTGCAGAGAAATAAGAGAACGTAATGGATGGAAGAGGCCTGTGGCAAAGAGCTTAGTGGTAGAGGTAGTGAGAGGGAGGTTTAGAGCTGCCTTGTAGAGGCCTAATAAAGCTCTTTCAAGTGTGTTGAGTTGAGTTTCGGTGAAATGAACGTAGGGTACAAAGTACAGGAACTTGTTAAGGGCAAGCGCATGTGCAACACGGCACGCATGAGCCTCGTGGAGCCCCGACTGCCGAGTGACAACGCGTCGCAGGAGGTGGGCCACTGAGTGGCAAGTCCTCACAGCGTGATGTAGGGCCTGCGCGTTTTTTGTCGCGTGCAAAGGGAAGCCAAGAACTTTGCATTGCTGAACAGTGGGGATGAGAGAGCTAGAAAGATGTAGGGAGATGAGGGTATTGTGGGAGCGCTGGTACGCAGACCGGTTTAGCAAAAGTAGTTCACATTTCTCCGGTGCAGGGGACAGGCCAGCAGTAGCGAGAAAGGAAGCGATAAGGTCCAGGCCACGTTGCAAAGTATCCTGCACGTGGCCGGGACATCCAGACGTACACCAGAGAGTGATGTCGTCTGCATAAAAAATATGGTGGAGGTCAGGTATTTGGGACAGTTGGGAGGCAAGGGGGGCCATAGCCATATTAAATAGAGTAGGAGATAGTACGGCACCTTGAGGAGTGCCGCGGGTGAGGGAGTGTGGGTTAGACAAATGAGTATCGACTCTGAAGCGAGCAACTCGATTGGAAAGAAATGATCGGATGTAAGAATACATGCGGGAGCCACATGACAGGGAGGAGAGCTGAGCGAGTATGTGGTCATGACTCACGCCATCGAATGCCTTCCGTACATCGACGGTTACAAGCGCATGGATCTGACTACGAGAAGGTGAAAGAAAAGTATGCTGAAGAACAAGGAACATGTCCTGCGCACAAACGTGGCGTCGGAAGCCAATAAGAGAAGGAGGGAAAAACTCTTTCGCCTCAATAAAATCAGACAGTCGAGTCAAGGCCATTCGCTCAAGAGTCTTGCCAACGCATGACGTCAAAGAGATAGGGCGAAGGTTAGAGAGAGATGGAGGTTTGCCGGGCTTCGGAATCATGCAAATTAGAGATGATGTCCAAGAGCTTGGAAGACAGCCGCTGTTCCATGCTTCGTTGAATGTGTGTAAGAGAAATTCCTTCGCGTTGTCGGGGAGATTACGTAATGTAGTATATGTTATCTCATCCTCACCGGGTGCCGAGCGGGTAGATTGAGTGGCTAAGGCAGCTTCCAGCTCCCTGAGCGTGAATGGGCGGTCCAGGTCTGGGTTAGCTTCGCCACAGTAATCTGGGTAGGAAGGTGTGAGAGGGGGTGGGAGATACAGAGATTTTAAATTTTCAAACACATCAGATGGAGTCCCTTGAGTGAGAGCTTTAGCTAGGGTGGGAGCAACGGCAGGCTTGGTACCTAAGAGAGACCTAAACAGAGACCATGTAGAGCGCGAGTGCAGTGCGGAGTCAAGGCCGTCACACAGCGTGTTCCAACGAGAGTGCTCGAGAGAAGTGCCGTAAGCGATAATTTCAGCCCGCAGAGCATCAATTCGGAAGGAAAGTTGGAAGTTATGTGGCTGGGAGCGGAGAGCGCGTTTCAAACGTTTATGACGTCGCCATAATCGGAGGAAGTGAGGATCAGGGTCAGGAATGGGGAGTTGAAAACGAGCGCGGCGACTACAGGATGTCATTGCTGCGGAGATCCGCGACGTCCAGTCGTCGTAAGTTTTAAATGAGTCAGACAAAAGGTTATTACGGAATGCTTCCCAGTCAGTGTGAGCGACTCGTTGTTTCCGCCTATTGTGGGAAAGAGGGATGGTGATGTGTATGAGAAAGTGATCACTGAAAAAATTTTCAGCGGAGACCTGCCAGTGAAAAGGAAGGGAACTCCGAGAGAACGTGAGATCGGGTGTAGTGGAACGCTGTGAAACAGTGCCCGCTCGAGTAGGGGTGTCAGGAGTATTAAGAAGGGTGAGATGGCGTTCCTGGGCGAGGCAGTGTAGAAGGCGACCTGGTTTGAGTGTTTGGGGGTAACCCCAGAGCCTATGAGGAGCATTAAAGTCACCCCCAAGGAGGATATGGGTGGTCGATGGAAGGGAGTGCAGGAATTTGCCAAGAGCACTAAACAAAGAGGACGTGACAGGGGGGTTGTAAAATGACATCAGAGCGAGAGAAATACGGGTAGAGGGTTGGTAATAGACCGCACCAACTAAATGTTTCAGGAGGGGGGAGGGTACATCTAGTCGTTCAACGAGAACGTCATTGCGTACATAAATGGACGCAAGTGGCTTTCCCGTCGTAGCGTGATATGCACGGTAGCCCGGGACGGCAAGGGCCGCCCGAGTCTCCTGTATAAGGAGAAAATGGGGTAATGTTTGGCGGGTGAGAAGATATTGATGGAGAGGGGTCCTATTATGACGAAAGTTGCGGCAGTTCCACTGCAAAATATCGAGGTCCTTTTCACGCGCCATCTAGGTATTTGGAGTAGAGGAAGCACCTACGCGTGCGCGTTCCTTCTTTTTTGCCGGGGGAAGTGACTCCTGCAGGGAGTTAAGCATATAGGTGAAAGATTCCAGTTGCTTAGATTGGGTTTCGAGGGTCGTAAGAATCCGGACAATTGAATTTTCCAGCTGGACCAAACGAGTGTGATGCGCAGTGGTGGTGGTTTCGACCATGTCGGCCAATTTGGTTACATGGGAGCTGGAGGTCGGGGCGGTGAGTGTGGTGAGTTGCTTATTTAGCTCCGTGAGTTGAGAGGTAAGAGAGGATGTGGTAGTTGCGAGTGTCTGCGTCAGTGCAAGTATTTTCTGTTGTAGCTCATCGGAGACGCGTTGTTGCTCGCGCTGGTTGCGCTCCAACATAGCCAGTCGCAGATCGAAGGAGCGGCTCTCGTTACTTGAAAATGGTGAAGGTGTGTTTGATGAAGAAGTGCACATGGGAGGTGTTCCCTTAACCTTAGCGGCGTATGAGCCCGGGGGGGATGTTGCGGGAGGTGATAGGAGCTCATGCGCTGAAGAGGAGGGCGGCGAAGGCTGAGTGGCTCGGCGCATGGCTGTGCGACGGAGAAAAGCTGCTTTGGCGCAGTCGCGTTGCTTAGCTAGAAGGTAGGGGCAGGTGGAGTCTAGAGATGAGTGGGTGTTGACTTGGCAATGGATGCACCAGGGTTGGGCGCAAACGTGAGCATCGGGATCTGCTGGTAGAGGAGACGCACAGCGGCGGCACTTGGCCGGAACGCTGTGTTGGGGGCATTGATGAGCACGGTGCCCTATAGCAAGGCACCGAGTGCAAGTAGGGGGCTTGGGTTTATGTGGACGGCATCGGAAAGAGACGCGTTTGAAGTACACAAAGCGAGGGATGATGGTTCCAGCAAATGTTATGAGGACGGATTCAGTGGAGCCCATCATACGTGCAGCGAGTATATCTGAAGTAAAGGATTCGAGGTCATGCAAGAGCTGAGATGTTGTGAAGTGACCACCGACGTTGTGTATGACGCCGAGACATGATATTGGAGGACTGAGGGCATAGGGCTTAATGGTGATTGGCTTACCATTAAGTTCCAGACTTGTGAGGGAGAGTAGGAGGTGGGCAGTGAGAGGTGAGTGCGTTTTCAGAAACACAAGGCTCTGAGCAGGTTTGGCTTGAAGGGTGACCTCCGCACTGGTCTTGGGAGAGAGATTTGCGGCGGCTATGATGGTAGAAAGCAGGTCATAGAGAGGCAGTTTCGGCGTGAGTGTTCCGGGTGGAAGTTGGATTCCGACGGTGATGAGCTCGGAGCGGGGGCGGGCGGTCGAGGCAGGTTTTCGATTGGCGCTAACGGTGTTCCAGCTGCCTTCAGGGGATGGCGTATTGTCTTCGTTGACTTGCGATGCCGTGAAGTCCATTTCCGTCGATAAGTCGTCAGCTGAAGTGATGGAAGGCAAAACGTCGGCGATGGAAGGAACGACACTCGTCGAAACGCGCTTGTCGACAGACTCGGAATTTCCAATGGGTAGGCCAGACGCAGATAAGGTGGGGAGAGCAGCAGGCGTGGTTGATTGCAATGCCAACGCTGCATTACGGCTCTCGGGCTCCGGCGTTTGCGTGGCTATTAAGCTGAGAGTAGCAGAGACGCCACCAGCGTTGCACGTTGCTGGACCATGCGCGCTGTTGAGGAACGCTGCCTGTTGCTGTATTGTTGTCGGCGCGGGGCTGGTGACATTGCCAGATGTTGACAGTGGAGGCACGGCTGTATCAGCGGTACGACCGGAGGAGGCTGGGCTTACCGACAGGGCGTCAGTTGTCGTTGGTGTCGAGTGCTGGGCAGGACTCTGCATCGTGGAGGTGCAGGCGCGGCGCGTTAGGGTTAGCGCGGCGCCGCGCCGCTTCGTACTTTTGAAGGGGCCTGGGGGGCCAGCCTGGGGTCGGACCAGGGCCCGGATGGTGTCGGCGTGTCCCGGAAGTCTTCTAGAAGGAATAGTGAGCTTGTACAGACACGGGCGGGGCCCGGTAACGGGCCAAGAACACGTGAAAGTGGAGCACTGTATGCGGCCAGCCAAACAAAACGGCGCCACCTGGCGGTCTCAAAGACATGGTGAGTGAATGTAGGTGGGATAATCGAAGCCCTCTACAATATTCCGGCAAAATTACTTATCACCTTCAGTGACATGACCAAAGCACTAAGTTATCTGGAAAGTAAGTGTGGTTCAGTTGACCACCTCATAAATATCTATGTGCGATAAAATAGTAAAATGATATGTCACAATAGGAGGGCCACGTAATTCAACGACAATAGTTAGCCCAGTTTTCGCTCAACAAAGAATGATCGATTGCTAGAATTTTTCTATGTTTCTTAAATCAAGGTATTTAGCTCCAAGACCAAACTAACTGTAATGAAATTACGTAATACTACCACAGACGAATTTATACCTTTTTACAATGATCTATATCAAGTAAATTCAGCAGTTGACATGTTTTTTGGGTAAATTAGACCAAAATAAATGCAGCAAAAGAGCATAAAGTACTTACCTTCAGTGCATCCAGAAGATCTTGGCGGTGGTTTTTAAAACAAAAAACCATGCGCACGCTGGAGTCCTGTGCACTCTGCTTTCTTCCGCGGTGTTCGGCACCGCTGGATGAATGGATGGATGTATCTAGCTGTGCCCTTTATATCGGCCGGTGGCTCACGCCTCTTAGCCATAAAGTTAAGTACTATCACTGTGTGTTTAAACATTGAATTTCACTCGCGCCTCGATTGTAGCCACCAATCAGTTAGCCTCCTCCTTGTAATTTCTACCCGTTTAAAGTCTATCTTGCCTTCACTGTCACTAAACCTGAATGCTTTGAAAAATTCGGTGCCATTACCTTCGACTATATGGTGGAGCCCTTTACAGCTGGAATTCACAGTGAATGTGCCCTCTCGCGGTTGCAGAATGCGCGAGGCTATACACGTTCGTTTTGCTGGGGAGTGCGGCGACTGGTACGATCAAACAAGCCGCGCGCCCGCCATCTCGGAGTCCATGGACTAAGATACAATGTCATGTGATGACGCCATCGTGTGACAATACGTCACAATAACGTCATCATGTCATAATGACGTCGCAAACTTTGATTGGTGCCATCGTCACGCGAGGCTGTTTTTTTTTTGCGTCACTCGTTTTCGTTGCCGCGGGACACCGATAGTCAAATTTCGTGCTCGATGAGGCACCTAAGTAAAAGAGTTCCGCAGCAGACGACTGTGGCGCTGCATGTGTACCCGTGGCCGTGGTTACTTCCCCATAATTATAGATACGTGATTTAGTAGCAGTTAAGCAAGAACGTATGCATACAAAACGTATACAAAACGAGACAGTATAAATAAGACTCAACTGGTGTTCCCCGGCCTTCAGTGTCAATGGTTGGTTGCTGTTAAATCAGTAGCGGAGCCAGACATATTATCCGTAAAGAACATTGTTATGTTAGTGGCTCCTGGCATGCGTGTGTTGTAGAATGCCAGTTTTGTACGATGCACTTTATGACAGATGAATTTCTGGAGGCACGTCTGTTCCCGCCGTCTACACGGGCCCTCATTATAGCGCCGTCAGTGTTGTGTTTTGGGTTTCCAGTTTCGGTTTCGGATTGACATTAGAGGAAGCCAGGGGGCGCCGCTCTGGCACCAAGGATTTCAAGGCGACTGTATAATAAAGAGAGTGTGTTAGGTAGCCTTGGAGTGCGGTTGTGTGCTTTTCTTTCGGCGCGTCGCGCCAACCCGCGTGTTCGGGCTGGTTGGTGTCCCCACCGGCCGCGTACGTCTCCGTCAGCCGTCTTCTTCTGCTTTATTGGGACCAGCCAGCCGCCAACACAGCAATGGCGACGAGGACCTGTAAGAACCCGTTTCGTTCTCCGTGTTCGTGCTAACCCAAGACGCTCTTTGTTCCCAGCAAGGTGGCTACTGCGTGCTGCGTCGCTTCATTTCTTCATTCAGCTACGCCGCCTCTGCCTTCGTCTTCCAACAGTGTACTGGCGTCATTTTCTTCTCGTCTGCACCTCTCCATTCTTCTTGCTTGAAATGGCGTCTCCTATTCCACCTCCCCTATTTCTTCATTCGCCCGGAGACCCGCCACTTCCGTGGGCGGACTGGAAATTGGTGTTTCAGGCTTACGCAGACGCGGTCGGGGAGGACGCCAGCAAGCCCGACCGTCACAAGGCCCTGCTGCTCAACGCGTTGGGCCCTGCCGGGTTAAAGCTCTTTTATACTTTGGAAGCAACCAACGCGTCGCCGACGCCAGCGTTGGGCGATGCCTTCAAGAATGCTGTTGCTCTTTTCAATGAGCATTTTAAAGATGTTTCGTGCGATTATCTCGCACGCGTGAAATTCCAAGAAAGGCTACAATTGCCTGGTGAGCCAGTCGCCGAGTTCATTACTTCTCTTCGAACGCTCGCCGCGTCGTGCGGCTTCGGCGCGCTCGAAGACGATATGATTCGCCATCAGCTTTTCATCGGGGTAGCCTCGCAAAACGTCCGCTGCCGCATGCTTCAAAAGGGCTCCTCGATTTCATTATCCGAAGCCCTCTCGATTGCGCGAGAGGACGAGCTTATTAGCTCCCAGTTGGAGCAATTCGCTCCGCATTCAGTGCAGCAACTTTCTGCTGTGTTGGGGGCTGGCTGGTCCCAACGAAGCAGAAGAAGAAGAAGACGGCCGACGGAGACGTACGTGGCCGGCGGGGACACCAACCAGCCCGAACACGCGGGTTGGCGCGACGCGCCGAAAGAAAAGCACACAACTGCACTCCACGGTTACCTAACACACACTGGTTTTATTTTACAGTCGCCTTGAAATCCCGGATGCCAGAGCGGCGCTTCCTGGCATCCTCACATGTCAATTCGAAACCGAAACTGAACACCCAAAACACAACAATCATCCCCTACTCGAAAAAAGCACACCTATACACTGTTTATATTTATACATACTCGATACCAACATATTTTACAAGGTATTTACATTAATTAGAACACATGAATTCAGAGCACGGCACACTGAACTCACACACTACGAGTCCTGAAAATGCACTGAAGTATGTACATTGGAAGTCCTGAAAATTCACTAAAAAATTCTATACAACTCAGTACAATATAGATTTGTAGTTCTACGTGACGTAGTCTTCGAACCAACGCGGCTTCTGCCGCTTCCGCTTAGGGCGGGCCCTTTTGGGTGTAGAATCAGGTGCAAAAGCAGAAGATTGTGAAGGCTCTGAACGAGCGTTGAAATTCGCGGTCTCATCAGAGCTCGCAGCATGAGCTTCGGAAGAATTTTGCGGACAGGAGTCCGGTTCAATGGTCTCAGCCGAATTTGAAGGTTCGAAGTGAACCGTATGACTTAGTGTACTTGAACCAGCGAAACCGCCTGGTAACTCCTCCCCCCTTGAAGAAATGCCTGTACATGGAGGCCACATGTACCAGTCTGATGCGTAGTTGAAAGGCGTGGACGGAACGTGATGAGGAAACCTTTTAGGTGTTGAAGGCGAATCCGTATGGAAAATAAGGCGCGAAGCATTCCAGATGTTACCATCACTTAAGCGAAAAGAAGTGGGGCTAACCTGGCCCAAGACTTTGTAAGGACCGCGATACTTGGGCCGCTTGCCTGGCACACGAACCTTGACTAAATCGCCAGTGCGAACTTTGGACTGCTTTGCACCTCGACGGGTGTCGACATACTTTTTCATTGCTTGTTGACGAGAAAAAATCCTGGTGCAGATTTGATCAGGAGAAGACACTGCTATGTTACGAAGCAAAGAGACTATGTCGAGAGCAACTCGCGGTTGCCTACCGTGGAGAAGTTGGGCAGGAGACACTCCAGTGGTGCCTTGTGGTGTGAACCTGTACGAAGCTAAACATTCAGTCAAGACTTGCTTGAGGGGACGGTGCTCTAATTGGGCGATCTGGATATGTTTCTTCAGAACGCGATTAAAGCGCTCGATTTGCCCATTTGATTGGGGATAGAAAACTGATGACCTCAAGTGCTGAATTCCTCGTTGTGAAAGAAAAGCCTCGATATGTTGGTACTGAAACTGTGGACCATTGTCCGTAACTATGGCATCAGGAAACCCTTCCCGGCTGAAGATTGAAGACAGAAATTCAATGATTACCTCAGAAGTAACCGTATGTGTGAAACAAATTTCTGGCCATTTGGAATGGTAGTCGATGAGAGAAACAATGAACCGGGCATTTGCGGAACATTATGCAAGGACCGATGATGTCCATGCCGAGTTTCTGCCAATGCCGATCAGGCCACTGGACTGGCTGCAACGGAGAAAATGCAGGTTTGGCAGACTTGTCAGCTGCCTGACATATGTGGCAGTTGTAAACTGCATGCTCGACCTGCTTATCCAAGGCTGGCCACCAATACCTGTCTCTGAGATTCTGTTTGGTGCGGACAATGCCTGGATGGGCCTCATGGGCAAGCTGTATTAGCTTGTTACGGAAAGAAGCAGGGGAATCACGCGTTCATCGCGCAAAAGCAAGTCCTCGACACAAGACAGTTCCTGTCGGACTGCGAAGTAAGGCATGAATTCAGAAGAAAAGAGCACATTTGGAAGGCCATCCTTCACGTAAATATTTGAGAACTTGAGACAAAGTGGAACCTGCAGCTGTAGCTGCCTGAAGCTCAGTTTTAGTAATGCAGGAAGTAACTAATGAAACAACTTCCTCATCCCGCTCTTCAGTAACCGGTATCTGAAGAGGAAGGCGCGACAGTGCATCAGCAACCACGTTATTAGAACCCTTACAATATTGAACACTGAAATTATAGTACATGAGTTTGGCACACCAACGGGAAATGCGAATGGGGCGGCGGCCTTCGGATCCTGCAGAAAGAAAGAGCAACTAGTGCTTGGTGATCTGTACGTAATGTGAAGTGCCGGCCCCACAAGTAAACATGCCATTTCTCACAGGCAAAAGACAAGCGAGAGCTTCACGCTCTCTTATTGAATATCTGCGTTCAGCAGGGGTCAATGTACGAGATGCAAAAGCAATAGTGATCAGCTGATCATCTCTGAGTTGTTGAAACACTGCTCCTAGTCCAACATCGGACGCATCCGTCGTGATGACGATGGGAAGCTTCTCATTGAAAATACTAACAAGCTGGCTTTGAGGCCAGTATGACTTAACTTGAATGAAGCTCTGCTCAGCTTCAGCTGACCAGTTAAAAGGCTGTGCTTGACGAAGTAGAGTACGCAGTGGTTCAACAACATCAGCATAGTGAGGAACAACTTGGCATAATAACCAACAAGACCTAAAAAGATTGCAAGGTTTAACATCAGTAGGCCGTGGGGCACTGACAATGCCTGAACTTTAGATTATCAACAGGTGTAAAGCCGCGGGAACTGACATTATGTCCTAGAAATTGTAAAATCAATCACAGAAAAATGCACTTGTTATTAAGTTCATACCACATTCACTGATGCGGTTGAGAACAGTATGAAAGTTAGAATCGTGCTCTTCGCGAGTACGTTCCCACACCAAAAATCATCCAAGTAAACAAGGGCGCCATTACAACCCTAAGAATAATTGACATCATTTTCTGAAACACTGCAGGGGCAGATACAGCCCGAAACACACGCGGCGAAACCGAAACAAGCCTTCGTGCGATACAAATGCGGTCAGTCTCTACTGCACTCAGAAAGTTCAACTTGGTG
>WOVY01015438.1:0-87607 GCA_013436015.1 Rhipicephalus annulatus | reverse complement strand
GGATGGTCGAAATGAGCGGACATGGATGCGAAATACGCGATGAGTTCAATGTTGTAAAAGAAAGTCTTCATGAACTATGGAGAGATCAACTATAACGTCTTTCTAAAAAGCGTCAGCTGACGTCTTCTGCAGGCACAAGCAGTAGTCAGATTCGCACTGAGAGGTTTATTTTCATCGTGTAGCCTGCGTATAGGTCCGCAAAATGAATGGGGGTCACTCAGACCCGCTCGAGATAAAAGTTATTTATTGCTTTAGACTCACTCAAAGTCACTCACAGAAATGTTTCTCTCAGCCCGACTCACTCGGACTTCCGAGTCCTTGAGTCGCTAATGTTACTCAAGTGGACTGACTCGGGCTCAGACTCACGCCCGTTTCTGTGTTTGAGTGAGTCTGAGCTAGTCGCTTACGAGTGAGTTGCCGACCTATTCGTGGAAGTCATTAGTTCGTGTCATCGTCTGATAAAATGAAACAAATGGGACTCCTTTCGCAAGTTAACCACGAGATCAAAACAACTGTTCTTGCGTACTTAAGGAGCAGGTAACGTGCAGACTTCATTTCATATTTGGAAGGTATTATTTCTTTTTTTTATTGAAATGATATTCTCTAGCCTAATATTGAACTCGCAGTGTGTCTGGCCCTGTGTGTCTAGGTTGAATTCTCTGCGAAGCATTGATGTAGCGATTGATTATCCCTTTTTCTTGTGTTCTTTTTTGCAGTTACACAATTTCTTCCACCACTACCTCCTAACCCACCTCTCCAACGTGAAGCCCTCCGTAGCAGCAGCGATATCGAACAGCCCGGCGCAGTCTCTCAGGGTAAGCACGTGCAGCATGTGTGCATGCCCAGTAGCCAGGACAGTATCATTAACAGCCTTTCTAGTGCTTCACCCGCTATACACCAATGTAAACCCATACAAACACTTATCGAATCCTGCAAATTTCAAGATATTGGCCTACGTTAGTTTTGATACTATCCAGAATTTCGAAAAATAAAATAAAGATAGCGGGCAAATTTCGCTGTGTTGAAAATGGATTTGAAAAAGATTGCCGTGTATTTATGACGGACACTGAACAAGAAAAAAAAGGAAAAGTAAAATATCTCAAACGTTTGTTTCCAGTCTATTTAAACTGTTGATAACCGTTCATAGCAAACTATATCTATATGTCGTATACTCAATGTTGATATGTCTCCTCTCCACAATAGCCACCGTAATGTTCTCGTATGACGCACAGAGATATATTGTTTGTCCAATTATGTGCTTAACTTGTGTCTGGCATCTCGTCCGTCGTGGCACGTCACGACTGGGATGCTTTACTTCTTGTCACGGTTAAATTTTTTTGTGTAGCTTTTCTGGAAGAACCGGAAATGATAGGACAATTTCGAAAGCCCGACGCTTAAAGAATAACAGCAACTTGATGCCGTGTGTTCGTGACAACGCGTATTCCCTAAACTTCTATCGCGTGCGTTCTCTTTCTTTCGTGGCCATGAAAAAAGATGTAGCCGTGCTGCAGGCTTGCCGAGAGCACACTCTTTCAGTGCTTTAAGTCATTCAGTTGCTATGCAGGTATATGTCCGGTTCCACCCAAGCGCCACGAAGTTTCTTAAGTTCGAGACGTAATATTTCTGTCCATTTAGCCTTTATCTCGTGTAAGTTGTGAAACTTGGAAAGAAGAATGCTTATCGAGTGCGATAGAAATGGCTTTAAAACTGCGCAATTGAAGTGAAGAACCTGGTCTCGTCATTATTGTAAACTGCAGTAGGCGTTTTTTGTTCAGGCGATGGAGGGTTGCTGCACACTTGACCGGAAATGATCTCAGGGACAACGGGTATATACGTTCGCATCACACCCTGCTCAAATGCATAACCGATTAACTTTCGCTTATAATAACGTCATTTCTACTTTAGTGTTTTCAAAAAGGAAGCGTCTGTTTCGGCTTCGTGCGAAAGAGCCGCTTCGCCGATGGTGTCTCACTTCTCTGAACTATCAGCCGATGACAGGCGTGTTTCTGGCCGAACAGCAATTTTAGGATGCGTTCGCAACCATCCACGTGGCGGTGGTGCGCTTCCTGCAGAAACATGGCCTCTACGGTTAAGTTATAACGTACGTACAGGCAAACGAAACGTAACAGAAACCATAGTATAACGTACACACAAACCAAAGTAAAAAAACATGGAAATAAAAAAAGACATCAGAAAAACAGCCCACACAATTGTCATACTCTTAGGAGAAGAGAAAATTAAGTGATAAGGTGGGAGAAGATGAAAAAAAACAAAATCGTGTATCTTCTTTTTCTGAAAATCTGCTGAGGTGAGAAACTTTCAAAAGTTTGTATATTGCAAAGTTCAGATGAAAGGCCGTGCATCGTGTTACGGAGAACGAAGAGGTCCCCGCCTCTGTGTATCCTGCGTGTATCCCGAGCCCCAGCCCTCGATGTTTTTTTTTTTTATCCAGATGGGTAATCGTGTCACGTCGTCGATGAGTTCATCAATCTACTACGTTTGTGCCGCCCTATTTGGGCTTAAGCTTCGAAAAATCTTGCTGCAGTCGAAGCGACTTGCTCAGCCGGAGCCGTTTAGATGAAGTGATCCCTCACCGAAAAAAAATAAAAATATATTGTTCAAGCGTATTTATCGTCAAAAGCAACAGAACGAGAAAATATGATTGCATGTGCCCTTGTTTTTGGCGGTACATACTTACGTTCACCATTTTCTGGAGTCCTGCGTCAGCAAAAGAAAGTTAGAATACATAGGAAAAGCGTTGGAAGAAGCAAGCAGCAGAGCGTAGCGGGTAAGTTGAGAGGTACAAATTTGATAAGCTTGTCTGAAAGCCCCCGCTCATCAAGCTTGCTGCTGAGAAACCAAAAATAGATAATCAAGTAAGTAAGTAAGCAAGTAAATAAAAATAAATAAATAAATGATAAATGTTTGAACAAGAAAACTGGCTACGCGCGCACTTCTTGCAGCCACTGTGTTTCACTCATTGCCGTTGGTACACTCTGTGTTTTCAAATTGGTGTTAACCATGCCCCCCCCCCCCCTCCCGCGGAAGGCATTGTTCACTCCTAAGCTCTTCCCCTTAGATCCAGACTTCATTGAGTCCGGCGCGGTGGAACAGTGGCTATGCTGCTCGGCTGCTGACAAAAAGGTCGCGGCTTCAATCCTGGCCGCGACGTTAGCATTTCGATGGAGGCGAAATGGTAGGGGCCCGTTTACTGTGCGGACGTCAGTGTACGTACTACAGATGATAAAATATCCGGAGGCCACCACTATGGCGTCCTCTCATAATCATGTCGTGGTTTCAGGACGTAAAACGCCAGATAATATTATTGCACTTCATGATGTCCCATCGCTTACATAGCCACATAAGTCATTTCGTAACTCTTTGTCGTCTCAACAAATTTTGTGAGGCAGGAAAACATAGCTCCCGAAGTCATCGCTAAGTTTGTCCGCTGTGTAGTCGTTCACTGTGCGTAGCACAGGTCCTAAATTTAATTTAACATTCGAACAGTACTGTTATATTGCCTCATTTTGCGTCAGTGCTAGCACCTGCCTAAATAGCTGTTTACTTAGTATACATGCAGGAATAGGCGCACGCAGTGTTCCCCTTCAGGGGGGGGGGATTCGCCGCAGCGCTCCCCCCCCCCTTCCCTATCATGTCAAATTTATGGGGCTGAATTTGCGCCCCCGGTCATCTTAAGCGACTGGGGAGGCAGCCACCCCCACCTCCTTACTCCCTCCCCCCGATCCCTGCAGGTGCGCCGTGGCAAGCGTTTATGCAACGTTGACCGTCGCATCTCTACGGTAATCGAGTAAAGCCATGTCCTGAAAAGCCCTTACAAAACTCTTACGAACGAGACCTTCTATTATGTAGGCTGAATGAACTCCAACATTAGACTCAGCGGTGTCTGTTCCAACGAGAGGATGCAGCGTGCGTGACCGTCATTCGTGCAGATGTGCGGCGCTCTTGTTACGAGCCAAGTGGCGGCCACTGCCGTGGGGAGTGGCCCTATATCGCAAGGTGAACGGTGCAAGCGTTAAGTGGCTCAGAATGCGTTACGCCTAAGTTGAACCTCGAGCCTCTTCTTACGGTGATCCTCTAAATGTCACTGCCGTCGACGTTGCTTCTCCGTATCAACAATTTTGTGCAGGAATGCCAGAGCTATGGGACCCGTAAGAAAATCAGGGCTGAGCATGACAAGAATTCCTTTCTACTGTCTGCCAATGACCACCCTAAGCCCAGTATGTGGCTGAATGGAACTCTTATCAAAGGATCAGTACATGTGGGTGAACACGTAGCTGGCTTTCAATAAGAAGCGACTGACGGACCGGCTTGGTAGCAGTGCATGCAATTAGTGAGAATGAGTATAAATATTGCGTATTTGCGAGCCAGATAAACATTCGTGATCTCCACTGAGTGAAAAGTATCTACTGAATTGAACGCAGTAGGTAATTGTACAGGATATGTCTCACAGCTGGACGGAAGTCTAGTGGCATAGATGATTGCGCAACACACATATAGTATAAACAGCTCGTAAGAAAAGTTTTTCTGTCAATTCGTTTAACCGTTTGTTCGTGTCTCTTGTTAACTTATTCGACCTTATGACTGACTGAAGCCGAGGGTACCCGCCAGACAGGCCAGTTAAAATCATCTCAAGCAAGAGGGTATTTGTTGTTCTTGAGGCGGTATTAATAGACAGATGGTGTGAGCTAATTGTTCAAGAAAGCACGTACTGCGCCTCACAAGGAGACGCAGTACGTGAAGGGGGTGTGGGAGGTATATACATAAACATGCTTTTGCGTACGTGACTGGCTTCGAGCAGGTCGTCCGAAGGAGCTGGAGAAGAGTGAGCTGGCCGAGCAGGAGCTGTGGCGCAACACGAACCCCGACGAAGTGGTCATCGAGGAGGCGTACAGGGGTCCGCACCTGCGGCTCCCGCTCACCACCAATCAGGTGGACGCGCTCATACAGGGCTTCAAGGACCGCAGGGTAAGAGAAAAAACCTAAAACTAAAGATTGATGCTTAAACGACTGGTCGTGCAAACACGGACACAACACAGAAGTCAGGAAATCAGAAACGTATTGACGTTTCTGGTGCCTTGACTTCTCTCTTGCGGTCGCATTCGCACGCCCAGCATTTTCCTATTGATACGTACCAACTAGCTCAGCCACCTGTTGATCTGCAAATTTAACTATTCTTACAGTCAGTGGCGAAAGTTTAGAGACACCTACGCCTGAGAAAACTTCGAATTTCTCGAGGATTTCTCAATGTATCAGGTCGAAGTGCACAGTAAATGTTGTTAGCGCGTATTAGCACATGCATGGAATCTCAATACAAGTCTGCCTGCTGAGCAGCGAGAATACTCAGTTTTTGTAGTCTCGTGGTCCTTAAACTTCTGACGCTGACCGTACGCATTCATCTTGTTGATTGTGTAATGCTCCCAAAAGCAAGGGCCACTGAAGAAAGGCACAAACACAAAAATGCAGCACTTATATATGTGCCTCTGATGAAAAAACGTGGTCAAGGTTGCAATCAGCGCTATTCTTGTGTTACCTCTTCTTCGGCCGTTGTGCAAAATCTCTGTCGTATTGAAACGAGCATTGGTGAAAGTCTGTGACATGGGTTTGTGATAGGTGAGTCAACGCAAGTAAAGCTCATGCTGACCCCGAATTATGAAAGAAAGTCACGCGAACTCCTTGGGAAAAGAAGTATCCGTGAGATAAACTGGGCCTGGTCGGGGTTTCGAAATCCACGCTCCTTTATGAAAGCTATCACCGTGGCAACAGAGCCGATCAAGGGGCATATAGTTAGGCATTAAAGAAGGAAGAAACAGGAGATAGTTGTTTGGCGGTAACAATAAACCTTTCTTCGCTGTAGAAGGTGCAGATAAAGAGCGAAATTATCGGCTACCCGAAACTGTGAAACTTCGCTTGAACAAACGTGTTCATTTTTATGCGGCCAGGAGCACCTTTTTTATCTTGTGTCGGTAGCTGAAAAAAAATAGAGCGTGATAGAAATTGCGACCATCGTTGCTCAAATCTAATGGAGTAGAATCGAACCGTGCGCTGACGTACCTCTGTTTGAAATACTGTATACGGTCATGAAATCTTCATGAATTTTTAGAGAGTGGCTCTAGACTCGAGCTGTCTCCAGATTCCAGACTAAGTTTGTACTGCGGAAAGCATTTAATTATGCGTCCATGACGATACGTGCAAGGTGATAGCGCGCATATGGTGGTAAAACAGGGGACTGAAAGCGCTCGGGCGTAACTTATACTCCTCCGCGAGTCCGTCATGAACAGTGAGCTGATACTTCAAGAGTGTGTGTTTTACCCCAGAACTTTCGCGGAGGAGATATCCGGGCTTCGCTTCTGACATGCAGAGGCTATCGGTGCGACACAATGGTCGCTTCATGTAGTGTCATCCCTCGGACCTCACGTTTTGTTCACGTAGTTTGTGTGAGTGATGTGGGGAACGTGAGTCTATGCCCAATGAGACGTAGCTTAAGCTCAAACGTGACGCTTTAGATTAAAGTCCAGTAGCCCCTCGCGCCGTTTAGTTCGAAATGGAGGGAAATAGGCCGTGGATACTATCTGTTGCGCTTCGAGTGGCACCGCTCAAAATATTGAAAGAAAAGAACCATACTAGACCTAATGAAATAGCCATACTAGACTTTTTTGTCAAATAGAGACATAAACGTACGGTGCGCTGTTATCGGTGACAAGCTTAACTGTAGAGCCCCACACAATGAAGACTTTTGACAATTGCAGCTGTTGTTGTGATTGGCAATCCTCCCATTCGATCCCGTCGCCAATGGAAGCTTTACATTCTCGAGCAGACTTTTTTCTTGTCGCTAGTTTATATCGGAAACTTACGAATTCTCCCAATCTTACAATATAAGAAGTGACCGAAAACAGGGTGACCTTGCCTAGAATTACACGAAACCGATGAAATCAATTGAGGAGCTATTGATATTGAACCACGCCAAACAAATCTCGGCACATTCTCAACTGACTAAAGTATTTCTCTTTTATTGTCCCGTACTTAATGTGTATATGTGTCTATTGGCCACTTAACGCTGAATGACGCTGAAGTTGTGAACTCACTCGGTCCTTGATATGGGAACCACAATACCAGCTGCTTAGTGCTTAGCTGTGTGGCCCCGGGGATCATATTTGGGTGAGACCGTTCAAGTGCTTATAGCAGGTGGTGACCGCACTCTTTTACACTTAGGAATTAGCTGTTTTAGGGGCGAAACTCCTTAGGTTACGACTCGCTCCCTCCTCTGTAGTAGTCGTAGTAGTAGTAGTAGTGGTAGTAGTAGTAGTAGTAGTAGTAGTAGTAGTAGTAGTAGTAGTAGTAGTAGTAGTAGTAGTAGTAGTAGTAGTAGTCACCTCTAGTTTATGAAGTACTCAATAAATGGCGTTGTGTGATTATGTCCTTGCAAATTTCACTAGACAACCTTAGGGGTTTTCGCATAGTTGACGATTTCGTGTAGTTGATGGACGGACGGATGCATGAACGTACGGATGGACGCACGGGATATGCTTGCGATCACAGCATATCCACGGAGTAAATGATGATGAATGGGGTGAAGCGTCCATCCGTCCGTCCATGCGTCCGTCCATTCATCTGTCCGTTTGCCCGTCAGTACGTGCGTCCATGCTTCCGTCCGTCCGTCTGTGCATCCGTCCGTGAGTCCGTCCGTGCTTCCGTCTGTCCGTCCGTCTGTCCGTCCGTGCTTCCATCCGTCCGTGCGTCCGTTCATGCTTCCGTCCATATGGCCATCCATGCGTGACGGCAGTACGAACGGACGGACGCATGGACGGACGCTTCGCCCCACTCCTCATCATTCACTCCTTGGATATGCTGTGAATCTTTTTAATGCGAATATCACTCATACCTACCCTCACTGACCTCAGCCTACGGCTGCCTGTCAGCTTTCTAGCATCTATATAAAAATGTAGTAGCTGAGGGGGTATGAACCTCAACCTCCCCACAGCAAGACACTTATACCAGAACAGAAACGTCGCTCTTGCGGTGTGCGATAGCAGCTGTGTTCTGTGTTCCAGCTGTTCACACTGGCTATAGTTCACTGTACTACTGGCCTTCAGCTGCATGCGTATTTCTTTTAGTTTTCTTTATATTATTTTATTTTTTGCCGGCACGTCTTTTTCGGACTCTGGATGCGCAGACGCTGCACGCCCGGTACGTGCTGCTGGTACTGCACGAGGCGCGTCGCTACCTGCAGACCAAGCCGAACGTGAGCGCCGCCTCGACGGCGTTCGCCAAGCAGATCACCGTGGTGGGCGACCTGCACGGGAAGCTCGACGACCTGCTCACCGTCTTCTACAAGGTATGCGCCTCATACATCCATGCGTACTTCTTGAAGCATACTTCCTGAATGCTCTTTTCTTTACATGACAAGTACGAATGAAATTCTCCTCAATTGCAAATTTCACAGCTGGCATTGCTCTCGCGAAGGCTGATTCTTCCTTTACTGCGGAAGTGGTGATGAGATCACAACACGAATCGCGCGTGGCGCCGTAGTTGTCCGCCGCCACCGGCCGCCGCCACCGATGGTGTCCGTAACCACTATCGCACAAAATATGAAAAAAAAACTCAGTAAATAAAAAACATCAGGGACACAATAGTGTCACGAGGTCGTGACGTGGCCGAAGACAGGAGACTTCGTGTTGGGATTTAACTGTTTATTTGGGCGAACCTGTGCCCGGTAAAAGTAAAGTCCAATTACAGCAGCAGTCTCGCACAGATAGCAGTCTCGGACTCATAGAGGTGAACGGAGCGTCGGCCTTCGATCAACAACTGACAAGCGGCGAAGCGCGTCGGCATTCATACTCTTGCCGTCGAATGTTCTAGCGTTATCGCTGGCGGTGGCGTAGGTTCCCGAACAATCTGTACCGTTCGCACAGTGGGCGTGATCTTATCGAAATGATCTACTCCAGTCCGGAACCTTCTCGAAAACTGCAGGCGCGGTTTGCGCTGAGAATCGTGTGGTGTTTTGGGACGATAACAGAAACTTGGGAAATAGAACGTGGCAATAGAATTTGAAACTCGTGCCTCCTGCGTGTCATCCCAGTATTCTACCACTGAAGCACGCAGGTTTTTTTTTCTGTTACATTTTTGCTCATCATACAGTAAAATTCAGTGCATAAACAGTGCATACACAGGTAACAAGCAGGATGGTTGCATAGTCATTAGAATTTTTTTATACGTATAAGCGGCTCGAGCTGCTCGAGCCACTCTTGTACTGGTCGCTCATTTTGCAGTCTTCAATAATTTCATGATCGCTTGGCGAAAATATTCATGAATAGGCAGAGTATTGATATAGGCATGGCAGACTGCCATGTATTTTTCTCCTAGTACTGTGAAGGCCGAGCAACATAACAGTATCATAAAGTGCGCCATCTTTTTTTTTCATTAACTCGTAAAAACCTGATCCCGTAAGCATCCAACGGTAAATCTTTTTTGACAATTCTCACGAGAATGTCTGCCAAGAACACACCTCCCTAACAATCCAGAAAGGCATGTTCGATGGTTTCAGGTTTACGACAGAGAAAACAGTGCGCTCGCCATGGTACAAACAGTCCCATTTCTCGCATCCACGTTTTAACGTCTAGAGTTCCTGTATGCAGCTTTCAGAAAAATGATTTTGAACTAGATGATATAGCCATTTTTGTTAATCGGGCCTGTACATTTTGACCATGTCCTGCAGGATACAAACTCCTGTAAAGTGGTAACAGTAAAAAAAAAAAGGTCAAGAAGGTATCTATACAACATTTTTCATTTTACTCCCGCTAGATACTTGCTCTTCAAAGCCTCGGCTGAGTAACTTCATGTAGAAACAGATCTCTTGTGTCTCGAACAAACATAAAGCAGCTAACGACCTGCCTTAAAAAGAAATATGACTGACTGAGACCACCCAACCGAACACGGCGAAAAAGATTAGTGCGACTCGACCATTCCCACACTGATCCTCCTATAAACCCTGCAACACGCGGTGCAGCTTCTGCACGTTTACGCGCGAGCAATGCAATACCTGTAATGTGTCCCGAGTCTGGAGACAAAGATTACATATAGTGGCCGGCGTGAAAATCGAAACGTCAAGCGAACTAAGCACAGATGCTGTCGTTGGGAGAGACTCATAAATGGCAGTTTCACAGTTCACCGCTTTCTCGCTGCTCTCCAACTTCACAGAACTCAGCAGCCAAAAGAGCGATCACACCCAAGTTTTTCTCGTAAGCAGTGTTATGCGGGTTATGTGGGTTCATTTTGTTTTATTCGCTTGCTGTTTCTTCCTTAGTTGCCAATCTTTGTTCTATATTTTTATACATGAATTCGCAGGAGGTCCCCCTGACAGTTTTTACTTTGGGACCTCCTTCTGTATTATATCAACTGTTTACTTGCACTGTATTGTACTGAATAAAGGACCTGTTGTTGGATTGGAATGCTTAAATTTTCACGAACAAGCTAGCGAACGTGTTCTTATGGGTTAGTTGGTTCGATCATAGTATATCCTTCATCCCGTCGTCTACTCTGTTACGCCACTATAAGCTAACAGAATTTTAGCGCATGCATTCGGTTGACCACTTAATTTTTATTGAGTATTTTTATGAACGCGCGAGTGAACAGAGAGTCTGACAACACTGGTGCACTCGCGAGCCGTGACGTAACCAGCCGCTTGCTTTGCGAGCGTCAATCATTCGGCCAGTGATTTTGTTTCGAGGCCAGCTACGCGCACAGTGGAGCTATATAACTTTTTTTTCTGCTCAGCATTGAAAAGAGAATAATTTGCAGCGTTTGAAGGTACAAGACGACGGCTCTACTCTATGAAGCGTATGACATCATACACACACTAGTTCAAAATGGCGGTCGCGGGCAGTGGGCGATGTTTATATCGGGCGGCTTCTAGGGCTTGTTTTGGCTTTAAGTATTCTTCTAAAGTCTATTTCTCTTATATACACAGGAACAATAGGCTCCCTACTTCTATTTTTCACTGAAAACCAAAGTTTGGTGGGTGGCCCTGCCATGGTCCCTTTAATTGCAGGCAGAGAATTGCTAGTGACAGTACACCTAGTGGCAAATGTTGACGGTATTCGTGGACTTCCTTGCCAATGCGAATTTATACACCGTTAGCGCACGACTCGTATTCTAGCGCGTGACAAGATAGGTCTCAAAAAGAACGTTAACTGGGGACGACCTTCCCATACAGAGCTGCAATGTTCTTCTTTCTAGATAATTTCTCGTCCCGTAAACGTTTTCTGGAGGGTGCCGCTATTGGCGCACGCAGGGTCGTCCATGTGAACTGTGTGTGTTGCCCCGAGGCGGTGGCCGCAGCGACACGCAGTGCGTCATACCACGGAGAAAGACCATGGTAATTGAAAGTGGTGCCACAAAGCGGCTGCATGGTTCCACTCGACTGATCAATTTCCATCCGCTCCTTCGGTGCTTTTAGCCACTTCAACCTAGATGATGGCTGTCTGAATGAAGTTCAAATCCAATTTGAAACGAGTCGAAACAATGTTTTCTTTCCTATCGGTTAATTTTTGCTCTTTCTTCCTCACTGGTCTCTCTCCGTCAAGGATATCCCCCCTAACTTACGGGCTAATTCATTTAGTACACAAGCAACCAAATATTTCATTAGTTCAAAGGACTCATTGGTACATGCTCAAACGTTTTTTCGAATTTTCATGGGGCGAAAGTAACCCTAAGTGTTGATAAGAGCAGTATTTATATTAATTATCGTTTGCTAGAATGGGAATGTATTGTCAATTCAATTTGTTCAATAACGCTTTTGTCACTACTGTCAAATATAACCCTCCTCCACCACCATATACGTTATATCGATCTCTTACTCCAAGCACTTTTCATGGCTTATCGAGTGAATTGATGACACTGATTGCTATTACAGAAGCATTTCGTTGCTTTTCCACTTTGTTGCATAATTTACCCTATTACACACGCTGTCCTTTTCTTCAAACGGAAGACTGCAGAGGACGTGAGCTGTTCCAGTGTTGTTGTTGTTGTTGTTGTTGTTGTTGTTGTTGTTGTTGTTGTTGTTGTTGTTGTTGTTGTTGTTGTTGTTGTTGTTGTTGTGTGACGTAGTTCGCGGAAGTGTGCTTCAGCGTGGCAGCTTCTTTTCCTCTCATTTCTTTTATTTTACTCTTCAACAACGCTCAACGACTAGAGTGGATCGGAAAAGTCAGTGGTCAAAAATACTCAAAACGCCCCGTGTTGAAAAAAAAAGAAAACAAAGCATAACTGTCACGCTCCCCAACTGCCATATTCTCCAGCTTTCGCTCGCGTAAAGTCCATTACCAACTCCCGAGAGGCTAGTTCGTAAGACGACGTTTCCGTTACGAGCTTAACGGCGCGCCAGAACTTGCCAATTATCGAGTTATCGCGTCGGCGACTTAGCGTCCAGCTTTACCGCGGCATTATATATGTGAACTCGCCGGAAAGTTATTCGCTCAAGACGTGACACAAGTTGCTCCGTGCCCGTCGCATCAGCGGGTCGCTAAAATTCTCCGCGCTAGGCGAGAGAGCGCTAAAAGCTGTGTGCGGCACAGGCTTTTTTATAAAGTCTTTAAATGTTTCATTTTCACTTTTTTGTTTGTCGTATCTCATGGCGTCGTCCTCCTTCACCAAAGAGCGTTCGATTCTGACAGTTCCGCAGCCTGTGTTTGGAGAAAGATTGCCGCGAAAACGAAAGAGAAGAATAGAAAAGAAGAAAAAAAGGAAGGAATGAATGAAAGATAAGGAAAAGAAAAGAAAGAAAGAAAGAAAGCGAGAAAGAAAGAAAGAAAGAAAGGAAGAAAGAAAGAAGGAAGGAAAGAAAGTAGGCAGCGCGATTGGGAGCCTAATTTGGAGCACCGTACCGACAACCTCATTTTCAGACCGTTCTTTTGCCTCCGTCCTTACCTTACAACGTAACTACGCTTTGCGGCGGCCGAAGTCGGTCGCAAAAGGAAGCGCGGGTTCCCTTTGGCCTTTTCTTCTGCAGCGGTGTGCGGGGGACATGTTACGCCGTTCGGAGTTGTTTCGACCGTGCTCCGAGGCTCTGACGAGAACGACGACCGCAGAAATACACGGGGCGGAAAGGACAGGCTTCCTCTTTTTCGCGCCTGACCGGCTCCTCTTTCGTTATGAAATGTGCGGAGGTGATCTTGCGGTTTGGACTCGCGTCTCTGGTGACAGTTCGTGTAGTCACGTTTGGTAGTTTTTGTTACGTGTCGTTTCTGTCTTCCACACTCGCGATGTTTGACGACGACGACGTCTCCTTTTCGAAAACCGACGACGTATCGTTTTTCACTTCCGGCTATACGAATGGTCTGCGAGCCTTGCTTCCCTCCCCCCTTCTCCCAATAAAAAGAACCCAGCGGTGAGTGAAAATGGACGATGACGAACAAAACTTTTAATCAACGTCTCTGGCGAGACGGGAGAAAGTTGGCCGTTCTTAATCATCTGCCGGTTGGTGAAATGTGATATACTTTTTTTACGAACAGGCACGCTTTTGATGTCGCTTCCGTTATTTTGAATTCGCGGCCTTTCGGCTGAAAGCGCGCCGTACAAAACGCCGTCGCCTTCGACCCGTTTCTGAAACAATGGACGTCAGCGAGACCGGGTTCAGATTACGCGGGTTATGCCGTTGTGAGTGAACCGAACGGACGAAGGAAATGGTGAGCCCCGGTGTAGCGAGAGAAAACACCCGAATCGATGGTTTTTCAGCTTTTGTTCGCCTGCTTGTACAAGAGAACAGCACGAGGGATGAAGTTCTAGGTGGCGTGACATGTAATACTGTTCGATTGACGGGCCAGTTTTAGGCTAAGAGAGACGATGCAAGATGATGGACAAAAAAAAAAAAACACGGAAAAGCTGAAAGTATGTCGCCCTCTCAGATGTTTTTTTTTTTTTTTCACTGCAGTATTCCTGCATTCTGCATTCGTTTCATTGCGTGCAGTGACCTACAGTATTGGTCACAGAAAACGTAACAAAAGCAATGAACAAACGAATAGTTGTGTTCTTCATTTGGAGAAAGACTGCTAGCCTCAGCAAACTAGGATGGTTAGGTTAGATTAGACTAGTTCATATTGTATCATATCTTGTATACGTCTCTTCGTGTGTCATGGAGGAGCTACAAGCTATAAGCTGGAGAAGCGTGAACGCCTGTTATTGAATTTGCACCTGCTACTACAATCCCATTTCGGGAAAAAGCTTCGTTTTTTTTTTCTTTAAATAACAAACATTGATTTCACTTTGTGATACAAATTGACCTTTGCTTGCTGTTTAAAGGTATGAGCACGTTCACGAGTACAGAAAGTATATACTTGCATGCGTGCGCGTGGACCTCTGCGGAAACAGTGTTGCGATCTTTTGTTTGGTGGCTCATGCGCAGAACGGCCTACCCTCGAGAGATAACCCGTACGTGTTCAATGGGGACTTCGTCGACCGAGGCATGCACTCGGTCGAAGTACTCATGCTGCTGCTCGTCTGCATGCTCGTATGGAGGGATGCCGTCTTTCTCAACAGGGGAAACCACGAGGACTTCAACGTCAACCTCAGGTGCGTGTGTCTCTCAACATAAGCGCACTCGTGTGTTGTAGCAATGAAAACTGGCATTTACTTTCACAACTGACATCGAAGTGTCAACGTCAACCTCGTATTAGCCTCGTAGCATGGTTGCCGTGTAAATCTCTCACCATAGGTTACGTTAATGCGCGGGAGATATCCCGTCTGTGTCGGGGATTAGACGGCATTGTTTCTGATCCTTTACGTTACGGTATCGTTCTCGGCCCGTTCGCCTATACAGACCGCCTCTGCCACATGGTGGTGGACCTGTAAATCTATGTATGTGGTTTGGCACACAAAGAATTACCATTTTATGGCGAAATGTAAACTTGTACACTTAGTCTATATCACAGTATATGTATAATATTATGATATCCTCATTTGCAATTTTTATTAGCTTCTGTTACCTAGCGAAATTGCCACCTCAACGCTGCTCCCTTCGCTAGATAATACGTACTGGTGCTGTCTTGCACATTTTCAAGAGCTTATATTCCAGCATCTTGTATCTATTCACGCTCAGGTTGCGTATCACTCTGCTAAAGCCAATGTCCATTGTGTTACTGCTGCCTGTATACGTTCTGCTTTCAATGAAGACCCCCCCCCCTACTCTCTCTCTTTCTTTCTCTCCAACTAACATTCAGCATGAGCCGTAGATACAGGAATACAATGCATTTGTTGTGCATCTATAAAAGTATAGAAACAGCTATGTGATGTTCTTAATATGATTTTTACGTGTTATACTTTCTACAGCACAGTTTTGCCTACGAGAGAGAGAGATAGGTGTGGAAAGAGAGGGGATGTATATACCACTGGAAGGTCACCCAGACGTAGTTCCTGTCATTTATTCTGCGAAAAAAAAAAACCTAAAAGATTAGAAGAAGAAGAAGAAGAAGAAGAAGAAGAAGAAGAAGAAGAAGAAGAAGAAGAAGAAGAAGAAGAAGAAGAAGAAGAAGAAGAAGAAGAAGAAGAAGAAGAAGAAGAAGAAGAAGAAGAAGAAGAAGAAGAAGAAGAAGAAGAAGAAGAAGAAGAAGAAGAAGAAGAAGAAGAAGCACAACTGACACTTTGCACAATCCAGCAGTTAAGTAAACATAGCAGAAAGCGTTCACTAATTCTAGCATGTACGCTAGTAGACCTCGGTGATTCCTGCAACGCAAGTACAGATTTTTTGCGCGACGCATTGATTTGTCTAGTACCTTTACCCTCCCCGGTGATAGTGGTCATGGCACTCGACTGCTGACCCACGGACCGCAGGTGAAGAATTCGAATCCTGGCAGTGGCGGCCGCATTTTCGATGGAAGCGAAAATGTTTGAAGCCCGTGTGCTCAGATTTAAGTGCCCGTTCAAAGCCCCGGGTGGTCGAAGTGACCTCGCAATGATATCGTGGTTTTGGGATGTTTAGTACATTTCATTCTTGTAATGCACGAATGTCCAAGTCTGTCCACACAGCTTTGTGCACATCTCTTGGCTACTGGCCTACAAAAAAAAAAAGGGAGAGATAGAGAGCTAGACGCTCATGAAAGCTTTGTCGTAGCTGGACTTGTCGCAGATAGGGCTAGTCGTATAGGAACTATCGAGATATGCGACGCGTATACCCATATGAATACCTCCTCGATCGTACGAATTGTCATCATCTTTTGTGATGGTTAACTAGCAGTTAACTCTTTGTAGGCACGATGGCTTCTTTCCTGCGTACTTACCTCTACCACTTGTGTCATTGATCGAATCGTAGTCAAGCGAGAGTATGCCAGCTTGAGCGGGAGCCAGAACATTCGACCATCGACCGTTTCGTTTTGAAAGGCGCTCCCGGGCTTGACAGCGGAGGCCCGTTACGAGTGGCTCGCTTTACTCGACGGCGTATTGATGTATCGGGGCATCAAAAAAAGAAAGAAAGAGAAGAGGAGGAGCAGGTGATGGGACGAAAAGGACGAGATGTAGACGTATAGGTTGAGACAGATGTCTGTGTCATGGGATCTTCGATCGTTCCGCGGCTGGCATAAGTGGCATATCGAAGCCATCGGCGGCGCACCGGCGTCCTGCAGTAGGCGTGGGCCCTGGCGTGTGATGATTGTGTTCGAGCGTGTTTCGGGCTTCCCAACGCGGCTTTTGTTTTTCGTATATTCGCTTTCCTTGTCACGCCCCATGGGGGGCCTTACGTTGACGAAAACGCATCTCGCAAATCATAGCGGATGCGTGTCTCGTCGTTGACTGTGCGCGCACTCCTCAAAAAAAAAAAAAAAAGAAGCCAGCACTGACAACGAGGAAAAGACAAAGCCTTGCACGAAGCGTAGAAATCTTCGCACGTGGAAGAAACAGGCAATGCGAGGAGGGTAGCACGGAGGTGCTCCCGAGTTCCAAAGAAAAAAAAAAACATTCGTGTGGAAGGATAAGAAAGCGATCCGTATTTTGATAGGAGCCCGACTCTAATTCAGGCTGTGATCTGTTCGCCCGCGTTCACGCGTGATGTCGTCGAACCGAGTTCGAAAAGGCGTTTCGCTCTTAGAGGGCGCGTGGAATTCTTAGACGGCTGAAGCGTGGGAGGTACGCGCCTCGCTGTCCTTCCCGGTCGTGAGGAACGTCAAAACTTGATGGCCGTTTAAAATATTCCGCGTTGCCCTCGACGCCGCGAGGGACTGTTTGCCTGTGAAATAGGGCGGACTCACGTCGAGGAAGGCGAGTGAGAAAGCGCTTCGCACACGCAAAAAAAAAGAAAAAGAAAAGGGTCGGGGGCTGAAGGAAAAAAAATGAAGAAAAAAGCTGCTGTATTGATAATTATAATTCGTTGCACGATCGCTTGGTGCTCGAAACCTTACTCTGCATGCTAAAGAAAAGAGCTAGGCTTTAGTTTTATGTATATGCATATCTAGATTTCTCTATCTTCCTTTTGCGCTCGCCAGACTTACAGAAGCCAAGATGAATGCAAACATTGTTAGCATCCCTGCCATCTCTTTACTACATTTTCCCTCCCCTTCCCCCCCGCCCTTCGTCACCAACATTTTGACTATCACCTTCGTCTCTCTATTGTTCTAGAACGTTTTCATCTCGTGTCCTGTTGTTGCCCATTACTGTCTTTAATGCACACTCACCGCTAATATTTGCCAATTTTTCCATTCCTGCACTTCATTTTGACGCGCTGCTATTTTTTTACGAGAGCATTTCTTAGTTTGCACGCACTGACTATCTTTTTGGATACCAACATGCAGCTCATGTCGTGTACTTATTCGTGTGTGATCCGCGTTTAAAGAGAGAGGGGGTAAAAGGTAGAAGAAAAAACAGCTATTTACTCCTACGAAAACTTAGCTTGCGAATGTATCGTGCACGCCGAACTCGAATAGACGCGCTGATATTCGCATACTGGTATCCACCCAGAGTTTTGTGATCCTATACGGTTTCTATGAGCTCACTGGTGTGTCGTGTCGCATGAACTTAAGGTTCCGAAAAATAAGTTACTCAGTATGCTGTTTGTGACTGTAACATGTTCATACGCCTTCCATGGCATGTTTGTCGTTTCCGAGAGATGGCATATCGAAGAGGTGCAACTTTTGATACAAACACGCGAGAAAGGCGCATTGAATGTCTTGATTTATTGGCACATTATTCTGGTAGTGGTAATAACTACAAATCTTGAATGCTATAAGAACCACGCAACACTGAATATTTGTGAAGAACCAGGGCATCATGCCCAAAAACGGGATTGTAATCGTTGTTGAATACTACTTACCCACATTTTGAATAGCTGTGTTTTCTAATAACACGTGTACGAACATTCTTTGTGCTTTCTTTGCCTGCGTAATTGCAAAGCTCACAAGATGTAACATCACTCCAGACGAACGCAGTGGGATCACCTCTTCGCTTTAATCACGCCGGCTAGCTAAGCCTCCGATATAACTCTGAGCGTGCCACATTCTTTGACCCAATGCCTTTGAAGTTTACGGAACACACTTATTAGTTGATGGCTATACTTTGCTTCCTTCTCAGGTATGGATTTCTCAAGGAAATCATGTTCAAGTACACAGTAAGTACCTCTCCCCAAGTTGCTTTCTTTTGAATTTGTGCTCTCAAAAGAATACGCCACAGCGACCACGCCACAATTCAGCATTGTAAACAAACAGGCATGGCGCGTAGTTCACTTCGCAGTGATCTTGTCTGCAAGTTGTATTAAACAGGTGCGTGGTGTGTAAACGGTCAAAATTGAAAACAAAAAGCCAAGAAATATGTCCTGTCTGCGGATCCACGCTTCTATAAGGAGAGAGAGAGAGAGAGCAGTCAAGTGCACGCAATGTATATTCTTGCGGGAAGAAAAAAGGCCCACGTACCATGTTCCGCCTTTGTAAATGATAGGGCTTCTCTTTCATTCCAAGTTTTTTCTTCGATACCAATACGGGAGTGCAACGCACGAAATACTCACAAAAGCAACGCACGGGCGGTGTCTTCGCGTCTTAAGAAGTTGACAGCCTTTCATAAAAAGTTGCTACCGTGCATCAATTACAGTGATCGCTGTACAACACGCGCGGGCAATGCCTGCATTGTTGTGTTTAAAAAGCTCGCATAGGTAGTGCGGTCATCGTCTTCGGCCATATATTGTTTTCAATCATCTTCTTCATCAGCCAATTTAGATATGAGAGATATTTGCGCCTTAGTAAAGAAACTCAGTGATGTTTGCATTCGCTAAATTTCTCTATGTGCCATCCACGGAAGTAAAACGGGCCTCGCGTGAATCCCTGCCTGTACAAGTTGATTTTATTGCCTGCCGTCTCTCCTCATACAAGGCTGTGATACAATTCTCGTAATCGTATGACAGCACTGTGTATGCTTCTCGCTGCCCCTTGACGTACAAAAATAGGCACCGGTTGAAAGCCATACAACCTGTACAGTTATCATGTTGTATATAGCTGACATGCGGAGCGATGCAGTTCTGGAGAGGAATGCCGTAGCGTGCCTGCTTCAGCACCATAGCTGCATGCGCTGGCCACAGCCGGGCGAACTCTAATGTCAGAAAAGATGTAGAAAAGCGCCCGCGCCGCCAACCACAATTCAAGTGCAATCAGTGTGATGCAAAGAGCTCCACCGGGGTAGTGCTAAGGTACTAGGCTGCTGACCTGCAGGTTGCAGGATCGAATCCCAGCTGCGACGGCTGCATTTCCGATGGAGGTGAAAATGCTGTAGGCCCGTGTGCTCAGATTCGGGCGCACGTTAAAAAAAAAAACCCCAGGTGGTCGAAATTTCCGGAGCCCTCCACTACGGAGTCTCTTAATGATATGGTGGTTTTGGGACGTTAAACCCCACATATCAACCAGTCAAGTGTGATTCAGAGCGTGTTATAAGTACAACCAATGTGACGTACACGGAGCGTGCTTCCGCAACTGACCTATACGTCAATCTATGCGCACGCAATTGTTTTCGTTAGCAGTGAACCATGATGATGTTATTTTTTTATTTTTTTATTTATTTTACAGTACCTTACAGAGCCCTCGAGGGGCATTATGTAAGTGGGGCGGTACAGATAATATGTTAGCAAAATATGTATACGTAATATCTACACATACATAGGCAAATAATGAATATAATAGAAAATGCAGTTCAACTTATGAACATGTAAGCAAAATACATACTAGAAAAGTGAGTTACAGTATGTGAAGGTGAAATACAAAAAAAAACTATTATGACAGTAACTACAATAGTGCAAAAACATCGGCAACAGTCCTATAAACACTGATGGTTACGAAGATGTGATAGAGCAGTTTTTGGTGCATTATATCATAATCAATTTGCATTATATCATAATCTGATATCAGTTTAGAACACGCTATGGAAGGTTTCTGCCTCTTGTCAACCTTATGGAAGTCAATAGAATGACTCGTCTACTCGATAGTGGGGGCACCCCGCGTGCGGTAGACAGTCACACCTTTTATTTCATTTCGCAGCGGCAAGCCTCCAAGATCGTGCAGCTCACCGAGGACCTGTACAGCTGGCTTCCCGTGGCGACACTCATCGACAATCGCGTATTCGTCGTTCACGGGGGCGTCTCCTCCGTCACCGACCTCAAGATTGTATCCGCCATCAACCGGCACCAGGTGACGCTGCAGGTTCTCTCGTAACGTTACTGTAGAGTGAACATCTGGCGCTAGTCTCGACTACAGATGCTCGACAAAGCCCAGTCAGACGGAATTGATGAGTAGTGCCGGTGCAGCTGAAACTATAGTATACGTAATCGTGGTTTCAGAACAGGACTTCGTGCCTTTGCAAATTGGCAGCCTTTCATCAAACTTTGCTACAAATGCAACAATTACAGCGATGGCTGTACATACGCGCAGGAACTCTTTGCATTGTTGTGTATAAAGAACTATTGATGCCTTTAATTTTGGAAACATTACGGGTAGTAAGTAACCTGACAAGAATAGGTCATAAGTAGCATAAAATGAACATGGCGAGAATATTTGACCCGACCATCAAGATTGCACATAATCTTGAACTCGATGCACTATTTTAATACCGCAGGAAAAAAAAGATATATTTTGATCTGTATTACTTTAGTAAAGCAGATCATTGCCACCAATTGAGATTCTATAAAGAGGTCATGCAACTCAATTTGCACGAGTACTTTTGGTGTTTTCACTTACCGTTTCGTTATGCGACCGGCAATTGAAACCGTGGCATCTGTTCGACAACACCAATATTGATCATTGCGTTTGACCCCCGTATAAAGGATGAACTACTTGTTTAGTCACTTATAGCGAACTTTCCCGTACCAAATAAGAGATTTTATGTGCTCTCGAATTTCATATAGTTGGATAGCCTCGGAAACTCTCGCGATACTGCCTTCGTTACTCACCTTTAGATATAATGAATAGAACTCTGGGAAGCACGAGTAAATTATACGCCACGCCCTTACGCTGTCGATGATCAAAGCCGGGTAACCACTGCATTCGAGTGTAGTGCTCTGCGCACCATACTACATATTTTACCTAACAGTCCAGCATAGGTCAGCAAATTCATCCATGAGTCGACGAACTCAGACTACATCACACTGACTCAGGCTCAGTGGGGCTGTGAAGCTGATTAAGAGCTTTGAAAGTTTGAGTGCGAGTGACTTTGGTTGAGAAAAAGTTTGATAAGCCCTTTTTTTAGGGGCGAAGCTCCTTACGCCGTGCGTCGTTCGTCCCGTGTCGTCGTGGTAGTAGCCACCTCTCGTTTAGTCCTTAGAATGTCTGCTGGATGGTGGTACTTGTATATGACGAATATGTGATGAAAAGGTGCGAGATGGCGGTACTTCGTGTTCACACTAGATGGACGGACATACGGACGGACATACAGATGGACAGACAGACAGGCAGGCTGCCTAGACAGGCAGGCAGGCGGGCAGGCGGGCAGGCGGGCAGGCGGGCGGGCGGGCAGACGGGCGGATGGATGGACGGACGGACGGACGCACGGACGCATGGATGCTTCGCCCCAATCATCATTCATCACTCCATGGATATGCCGTGATTTTTTTTTTCTTTTTGCCCACCTATGTACTTTGGTGCGTGGGCGCAATATCGTGTGTCTGCTGCCACGTTTGCCGAACTATTAAACGACGTGCAGTATATATTTCACCTTTTTTGTTTCCTTTGCAGTTCGTGACGGTGCTGCAACCACCGCTTCACCACGGTAGTTACAACGCCAACGAATGGAGACAGGTGAGAGCAGCAACGCAGGCACGTGACATCGGCCTTGATTTTCTTTCATAGCACATGTACCTAATCGCTAACTTCAAGATTAATTAGGTTATGCACTGTTTCTGTACTGTGTTCATGACGCCATGAACTTGGAGCACAAGGTGACAGCGTCGATGTGTATTTGCCAGCCCCGCCGCGTTGGTCTAGTGGCTAAGGTACTCGGCTGCTGACCCGCAAGTCACGGGATCAAATCCCGGTTGCAGCGGCTGCATTTCTGATGGAGGTGGAAATGTTGTAGGCCTGTGTGCTCAGATTTGGGTGCACGTTAATGAACCCCAGGTGGTCTAAATTTCCGGAGCCCTCCACTACGGCGTCTCTCATAATCATATCGTGGTTTTGGGACATTAAACCCCCCATATCAAATAATCAATGTGTACTCGCCAGCTTAGAGTCTGACCACGTATATAATAACTAATTCTGAATCTCTGGCTTTGTGCGATCATGAGGCTAGTGTGAAGCATACGGGACGTCTTTATGCTCTTTCATAGTAGAGTACCTCGTACTCTAAATTGTTAGCAACTTTTTTTAAACACACGAGCGAAACAGCTCGCAGTGTGCAGAGCCACGTCAAGTGCAAAGCCCATGGGACTTCATTATGCTCTCTCATATAGTAGAGTGCGAAGTACTCTTAATCGTTAGCCACAGTGTTTCTAAACGCACTTGAATACTAAGGCACTTCGATAGCTTTGGTAATTTTCGGCGATGCGGCGTCATCGCTTTCAGCTCTCCCATAGCAGAATATCTATAGTACTCTGAATCGTTACCCACTATTTCTAAACATGGCTAGGGGCTCTACCATAACTGAGCACTCAGTAATCTGAGTCGTTGATGACTTGTTCCCAACTTTTCCGATTGAGAATCCAGGTGATTAAGGAATAGCGCCCGAGCGCCTCTCCTCTGCGGCCGTGCCCATATAGTAGAGTACCATCGCTCTACATAATCTCCTTTTATAAACGCATCCTACCTCTATTCTATAGCAGATTGTTACTGCTATAAATCGTTCATGCCTGATTTCGTACCTAACGCGAAACTCTCGGGATGGTACGCAGGAAGTTCCGCCAGCGAAGTGTGTATCTCAGCTCGTTTTCGACTTATATTGTTGTAACACGAACGCTCTGCTTATCATTCGCTTCGTTCCTGTTCTTTACTTAGCTGTCAGTTGTTATTTATTTCTTCTTTCATGAAGTAGCTAATTGATTTACTGTACTAGGGTATTTATATAGTACTGTAAATCTAAGCACACAATGGCGCGTGGTCGTTACCTACGCTTAGGCCGAGTTTAAAAAATATATGGACAACTTACCGCAATGCACTCGAAGCTGACCCCTTAAACGCACAAATATTATCCTTATGTAGTTCTTAAAAGAAAACGAAGATAAAAGTGAGCCCCGTAGCTGTCTGCATCAGAGTACGACACCTCAACAGTAACTCACAAGGTATGGGGGGTAAGGGGGGATTAAAAAGATAGGATTAAAGGTATATGTAGAAAGAGGAAGGAGAGAGCGAAGCGCAGGGTCAGCGAGCTACGGAAGTAAAGAGAAGATAGGAAAGATGGACACGGTCACACGAGTCCGAGGACGGGGCACCGCTCGACGAGAGCTCTTGTCGGCGTCAAGAGATGGCATATAGGGCGAGCCCAGTCGGCCAGAGCTGCACTGTCGTCGGAGATCGCGAGGGCACAACCGGTCGGCGCGGAATCCAGCGAGCGAGTTCCCGCACAAATATTATTTCACTATACTCTGTATTTCTACTCAGACATCTGCGTAACAGTTCTCTGCGATAATTTGTGCCAGCTATGTCGCACCTAGATTCTCATTTGCTGCGATGCCACGCCACGTGCGCGCCTCGTGTGGGCAGAGCGGGAGCAAGGGAACGCTTGCTGGCGCTCTCGCGCAGAAACTGTACCCGTTCACTCAAACTAGTAAGGAACAGAAATAAGCAATTATCTGGGCTTTGCAACGTTAACTTGTGGCTCTAGCGTGTTTAATTAGCCCTATGGCGTTATTATACTAGAATTAGTATGTATGTTCTAAGTAGAACATTTATTTTGTGACGGTGTCCAGGACAAGCTTCGTTTCACATGGACTCCAACGAGTCGGATATGATCATTCTTAATACGAATATAACACCCTGAATTCCTAGGCCCGCGGATTCGTAGACCGACGTGACCAAAACTTTTGTGCGGTTACTGTCCCGTAGCGCCCCACTATACTTGAACCGGTTGATATGCAGCCCCACCTTAGCTGTACCGCTAAACATGTGTTGGTTAAGAACGCTGCAAAGCGACGCACCGAAACGACAGACGGTACTCGCATATTCTCAGTGATACAAATAAGCTCATAAATATCGCAGTTTGTTTTAAAATGTACGCTGTTTCCTCTATAGGTCACGCAAGGCTAAAGCGTAGCTAGTCGGTCTCATGATTTCCTATATTGTATTGTGGTTGAACTTGACTGCTTCAAGGTTTTAACGTCGTGGTACTTGCTGTATCATTGTTGAACCTCACTGTTTTATTTCTGTGTATTCGGTACCGGCTTGTCGTTTCCTCTGTCTCTTGCATAGGGGTTGTTGTTGTTAACACGTCTTTATTCACATTTTATGCCCCTTGAGGGCTGCGGTGAATGTAGGCGGACCAGGCACTGGGCTCCGTCTTGGGCGTGACAGCCAGAACGTCAACTCGCAAGACGCTCATTATGACTGCAATTTTCGTATCCCCTTTCTTATTTTTTTGTGTTTTCGTGTTTTTTGTTTTCATATCTAATATCGCATAGGAGCGAGTCCCGCTGCGCGAAACGTTGCCTCCTCCTCGGGAGTAAGTACTTTCTTATTAAGACGCATGCTGAACACGGGTCACGCGCGGCGTCATAGTTGTCCACCGCCGCCGCCGCCGATGTCCGTAATTAGTAGAGAACAAAAAAAAACTCAGTTAATAGAAAAACACCGATGGCACAATGGGGCTCAAAACCGGGTCCGCTGCATGCCAGGCCAGTATTCTACCACTGAGCCACGCCAGTGCTTGGAACTCGATTCTAAACTGGCCTTAGGCAGGCTTGACGTCGGGAAAGGAATCGCGTTAACATAAGTAATTGATTGATTTGATTGATTTGTGGGGTTTAACGTCCCAAAACCACCATATGATTATGAGAGACGCCGTAGTGGAGGGCTCCGGAAATTTCGACCACCAGGGGTTCTTTAACGCGCACCCAAATCTGAGCACACGGGCATACAACATTTCCGCCTCCATCGGAAATGCAGCCGCCGCAGCCGGGATTCGCAGCCGGTCAGCAGCCGAGTACCTTAGCCACTAGACCGCCGGCGTTAATATAAGTAATAAAACGTTTTAGAACATCAAAGAACCGTCCAGGCATCACACAATGCGAATTGCGTAACGAGTGGATCGTCCAATGCTCCAACCCATTTAAAAACTTGTTCTTGATCACCTATTAACTGTGGCGCATACCCACTTCAGGCACAGTTGTTCATCATCGTCAGCCACTGCATATCAAAATTGCACGAAATTTCTAAGGAGTATCTATAGCGAATACCACGCTTCTCCACAGAATGACGAAGGTTAGCATAGTAAATTCTGTCCAACTACACAAAATTTATTATTATTTATGGCGTAGTGGGTACCCAGCAGTGTTGCTTGTAGCATCCCAAAGAAAAAGTTTAGAAAATGCTTTGAGAGGCCGCTATTCTAGCTTTCGTTTTGATTGTGCTGCGCGTTCCGCGCAAGCCTGGCGTTTTCTTTTTCTTTAGCTCGGGCATGGTTGCAGCGAAGCTATCACGCGGCGCATATGCGGCTGCAGTTGGCACGTAGAAATGCTCGACTTGGCTCGAGTGCTCCGGCGCGGCCAACGCACAGCTGCTACCCCGGCGCACAAGCGGCTTGACATGACGTCACAACAGCGGGGCGAGGCGAGCGGTTGCCAAGTAACGGCGCATCAAGGTTTTTCGCGATAGGGCGGGACACGTTAGAACTAGCTATAAGAAGATCTTCACTCTTAATGAAGTAAGCCTCGTTTGTCAAGTTCGTGGTTTGGTGTTTGGTGCGCCTGCATACTTGTTCGTCCTTATTAGCGTTGGTCAGTATTGCACTATACTGTGAAACGCTGGGCAAGCAAGCCCCCCCCCCCCCTCCTTTTATGCGGTAAAGTATATACTCCGACTAGACTGGGAAGGGGGGCCTGGACTGGTCATTGGGGCTAATTTCAGTTATCCCGAAACAAGAAAGGGGTTGGGGGGGGGGGGGGCATTTGCTCGGATGGGTGCGCTTGCTTGACATTTTACGATACGTCCAGGATCAGTTCACCGTGCAGTCTGCGAAGAAATCGGCTTGACGAGAACGTCTCTCCCCCCCCCCCCTTTTTTTCCCTTACTCCAGCCCAGCAAAGAGGGCATGAATAATAAAACATGCGCTACACGCAGGCATGGAACGACGAGACTGAAAAATAACCCATCGTGGTACCGTTCCGATTGTTACACGCTGGGACCGCTATGGTCAGTTGCTATACCTAAAAATAAACGTAAGCAGTGCCTACTAGCGTCCCTAGTGTATCCTCTGCAAATTGACGTAGACGTACCATCCAATCGCATTCACTTTTTTTGCGTGACGTCAAAGCTATTGGTGTATTTCGAGTAGATGCTTTTTTTTTTTCATTCAGGCACAACGTCTTGTCGTCGGTTTTCGGTCAATTACACTTTGATTACAATTAAATTTTCGCATATATTTTTACATCAGTGCTCAGGGACGCCTGGGAATCAGAGGGCGAGGTAGGGATTACGGACCTGTTGTTATTATAATGCATCATGAGCTGAAAACTCACCTGGTGGTGACAGCAGAAACTACGTAACACGATTCTCTTGCACGCATGAATGGCGGGCGCGCTGCAGTTCGGGGGGCAGATTATGAGCTTAATCTTAAGTTTTACACCACTTCCGCACCTGTCTTTCGCAGCTGGTGGACCTGCTGTGGAGCGACCCGCGACCCCAGCCCGGTTGCCGCCCAAACGAGATGCGTGGCGGCGGCAGCTTCTTCGGGCCGGACGTGACGCAGGCGTTTCTACGGAAACACAAGCTCGACTGGATTATCCGCTCACACGAGTGCAAGCCCGACGGATTCGAGTACACGCACAACGGAAAGGTGAGCATTCGTATATGCATGGCGTCAACTTGGTCTCCTATGTGGTTTAACCGCGTAAATGTGTCTCAATTATCCCGTAAGAACAAAGCTTCAAGCCGTTGCGCGGGGCTACACTGGTTCGAACCTCTATGGGACGTATGTTTTCCTTTTCACTACGCGCATTACTAATTATCACAGTGGGAAGGGTGTAGGAGTCTACGGGAAGCCTGCCGTATTACTCGTGTAATACAAGCATCGTTCATTAGTGCTTGTTAGTGTTGCTTAGCATGGTGATTTAGAATAATTAGAGATTAAGGGAAGTAATGATGACGAATCTCTCTAGTTAACCACTTATCAGAAATTCCATTTGTAATTTACAGAAGAGACCCAAAACTAGACACAGCAGTGCCATGTGTACATTAATGCACGTCACAATGTGTCTGACATACGAGATCAAGAACGCTTCGATATCTAAACTAATGAACTACGCAGGCAAGTGTTGGCAGAGTGCCTTGCTCTCCCTTCCCCCTTTTTCGTTTTTTTTTCTGCGCTACTGAAACAGTAGCGTCAACAAAGACGCTACTGCTGCAGCCATTACTCTTATGCCTTTTCATTTCAAGATGGACGCATTAGATCCTTTCTGGAGCGACGCTGGGGATATCATCGTCATCGTGGTGGGTTTCGGCCGCAACTAACTAAGTGAACCCAGAAGCATCGCGAACCAAGAAAAAAAAATACATTGGTTGGTGCGGTCAGTCTAGCTGCAGTATCGTATACACTGCTCCGCGGCGGTGTGCGTGGCGGGAGGCTCCCTGAATGATTCACTGGCGACCAACATTTGGCGCGGCGGTCGCAAGGTGCCTGCCTCGCTCGTCGCGGTGCGCCATTGCAACGTCTCCGCATTTCAGGGCACTTTGGGCAATGAGGTGCGCGCTTTGTATCCGCACGCGGCTCACCGCCACGCCACCCGGTGACCTTACCTCGGGGAGAATATCGCAAGATCATCAGGCGTCCTTGCTGGCCGCCCAACTTTTACTATTAACGCCACAGCGTTTACAGTGACGGCCAAGTGCGATGCGGCTTTCGTGTCCACTGTGCGGGGCGGGCCATAAAGGGAAGACGGGATGTAGTTATTCGCCACGGGCTCTGGCCGGAAATGATCCGCAGCCTTCTCGCACAATTACTCAAAGTGCGCCGCTCGCGCGGCTAATGTAGCAAATAGAAAATGATGCTGTTTTATTCAAAAGCAACCGGAAGTGAGCTAGAAAATGTAGGACTCGTCGTTCAGAGAAGGTGCTGTTTGGGACAATTTCTTCTTCTGTGGTCCTTGCGCCATGCCGAGAATATGGTTCTGAAGGCTTGAAAAACTGCACAAAGTGCACTCGCCACTCCGAGCGATTGCGATGCATGCGTTCATAATCCGAACAAATGTATCCTTACATAATGTCTTACGCGTGTCACGCGATGGGTTCCTTGAGCATAGATCCGGCTTGAGCAAATCCTGGCTGTTCGGCATGTTCGCGACCGTTGCACTATATAGACCTGCCGGTGCCGACGTGGTACTGTGCACGACGGGTTCCCGTGCTTGTCTGACCTTTCATAAACTAACTCATCACGTGGTCTCTCAAGCGTCATGCGATAAAGAAAATAAAAAAGGGCGATAACAGCTGGTACAGCTTACGTGATGGAAAGCTTGCGTGGAGAGGCGGCGCTTACTTAAATATATACAAAAGAAAAAAAGAGTGTGGCGTTTGCGTGTCTCGGCATACGGGTGGTTATGGAGTGACGCGCAAAGGGAACACGCAAAGTCAAGCTCTTGATTGCTGGTTAGACCGAAGCAGCGTGTATAACGCCAGATTATGCTCGACAAAGTTTTAGGGGCAAAGCTCCTTAGGCCGTGGGTCGTTCCCTCTTCCGTATGTAGTATGTAGCCACTTGTAGTTTATGACTTGCTCAATAGATGGCGTTCTATGTATATGATATTGGGATTAATATAACTATATAGCGTTTCACGGCATATCCACGGAGTGAGTGATGATGAGTGGGGCGAAGCATCCGTCCGCCCATCCGTGTGTCCAAACAGTGCAACCGGCGTTCACCCGTCCGTCCATCCGTTCGTTCGTGATTCCGGTCTTCTGTCCATTCATCCATGCGTCCGACCGTCTGTCTGTCCATGCATGTTTTCGTGCGTCCGTGCTTCCGTGTTCCGTGATTCCTGTCTGTCCGTCTGTCTGTTTTTCCATCCATACTTCTGTTCATTCATGCGTCCGTCTGTCCATGCGTTCGTCTGTGTGTCCATCCGTCTGCACGTCCATGCTTCCGTCCGTCCGTTCATTCTTGCAGCCGTCCGTTCATCTGTGCGTCCGTCCGTGATGCCGTCCGTCCGTACGTGCCTCTACCCGTTTGTCCATCCGGACGCACGGACGGATGGACACATGGACAAAGGCATGGACACACGGACGAACGGATGGAAGCGCAGACAGACGGACGCAGGGACGGACGGATGGATGGACAGAAGCACGAACTAACGGACGAACGATTCGCCCCAGTCATCATCATTCACTCCGTGGACAGGCTGTGATTTTTTTTTTCGAGATGGATTCGGCTTGACAAGAGCTTAATGACGAACGAGGCGAACGTCACATTCTGATGTGCACTTTCAGCCTCTAGCATATCATCACTATGGCTTTCGCCTTCGTCCTATAACAAATAGTGCAAGAGACTTGAAATCTATTGGTTTCCATGATGAACAACGTTATGGTAAGCGCAGTTAGAGTCGATGGTCCTCCCCTCTTCTTTATTTTTTCCGCGTACTGCGGTGAATAGAAGTGTGCTTCATTTTCACTGGTATAGCGCACCACGACAAGGACACACACAAAGGAGAGATGCACACACACACAGCGCTACGTGTGTGTGTGTGCATCTCTCCTTTGTGTGTGTCCTTGTCGTGGTGCGCTATACCAGTGAAAATGATGAATCTCAACCAACTAGCCCGGCAACGTGCCTTAGCAAAGAAGTGTGCACACAGTCATCATTATCAAGGTTGTCGTGTCATCCCATTATTCCCTACAAAAACGCAAGACATTCTCGGATAATTGGGGCACTCAACTAAATCGCTAGCCACCGTTCACTATACTGGGGACCGCAGCGTGTTCCCCAGTCGCTGTTTCCCTTCCCATTTACCACGTGGTCCCTAGCACACGTGCCGCGCCGTCCCCGTCATTTCCCGCATCCGTATCTCTTTGCACATCCCCCGGTTGATTCTATTTGTGCGAAGACAAAGCGCCTAGATCTTCCGAATATTCTCTCTACCCTTTCAAACACGGGCGCGGACGCGGTCACTATACAGCAATTTACTTGCACAACAATTATCCCTACCCACGGGCAGCTACGCTTTGTCGCATTTAACTCGGCGCCTTGCTGCGCTGCGAGGGGGGAGGGGGGGGCAAAGTTAATTAACTCGGCCCTCGAAATCCCGCGTGACAGCCACCCGTCTACACGTCACCGCACGCTATTTTACGTCTGAGCTAGCGCGCAGTGTGCTCGAATCGCCCGCACCGCAGAGCGAAGACGTATTGCGAGGCTGTGTATATGGATAAAAAAAAAACGTGACCTCCTATACACGATGGCGCTGCGGGAGACGGCGGCGGTCCTGTTTTACGGCCGCTCAGCGCCGTTTATTCATCCCCCGGCCGCTTATTTATAGCCGGCGCGTTTGCCGCCGTAATTGCGGACACTCCGTCGTCCCGAATCGAGTCAACGGTGAAGCGACACGGTTGTGGTGATTTCGCTGACCCTCCCAGAGCCCGTAGGTCCTTTATGAACCGCACATACATTCTGGTGTGTCGCTGCGCTCGCCGCCGGATCCTTAAAACTGCGCTAGAAGCGAAGGAAGAGGATGGAAGTAGTGGAGCCCCAAACTTTTTACTAGCGAAAAAAAAGAAAAACAAAAAACACACCCGCACAAATTTAGGTATACACGAAGGAGTAAAGGAGGAGGGGGTAAATTCCAGTCACCTATTAGCACGTGCCTCTGTATGAGTTGAAGCTGTACTGATTTTTCGATCCCCCTTTGTCTCATATTCGAAGTTATATTTCATTTAAAATATGCTGTGCTCGCAGTCTTTTACAAGTGCTTGGATTCAAATAAGTAAATAAACAAATCCAAGCCCTTACTAGACAGCTTGCTTGTTGCTCTACCTGTTGAGGAGCACAGCGAGTTATCTGGCAAAATACTTTTTTTTTTCATCTTACTCGGAGAAATCACGAAGCGAGGTGAGCACTCGGCCAAAACGAGAGAGGTTTTCATTCTGCACCTTTAAACAACCTTCAAGCTCGGTTCATGTTTATGACAGCTCGCCGAGAATCTATCTGTCTCGCCGGAATTAATTTGCCCGTCAGACTGTATACCTTCCGCAAAATCATCCCTTGTAGAAACAAGAGACCTGCACATCCTCGTTTAATTTTCGTCTCCCACTCGCTGTGATGCAGCGTAGGTGAAATTAAAGTTTTTTTTCTTTGTTTTGGCGAGAGCCGTGTCTGCCGCAAGAAAATTGTAAAATATCGTTACCGGGTTTGCCTCTTCAAGAAAAAAAATACGGCGTGACCACGGAACGGTATTAACAATAACACGAACCGAGGGACACCATGGCAAGTTAGGGGTGTAGCTAGAGATTTTTTTCAAGGGGGAAGGGAGGTAAATCATATCTATATATTTAGTATGTGCATGCGTGTATCTGCATGTGTGCGCGCATAAATGAATATACGCAAGCAAACCTGAAAAAGATTTGAAGGTGTTAACCCCCCCCCCCTTTGCTGCACCGTCGCTCAAAGCACGCGAGAGCTCTGCGTATGCGCTCCGTCTATGCGTCATTCATGTAACTAATAAATTTCCAATGCGGGAAGCTTTCACAAAGTCGCGCAAGGCCTGGCACAGCGAAACTGGCCGATTCCTCAAGTCATAACGCTATAGCCGCTAGCTGCATGCTGTAACATGGTTCTTGCTAGGTTTTGCTGTGTTTTAAGTAGGTGTTGCTACAGTTGTAACTATAGATTTTGCGTGAGGATAGACCATCCTCGTTGTGCTTTTCTCTGTGTGACTTGGCGCAAGATTCCCGCATTTTCTCGTTCTTGTTATCCTCTACTTCTCTATTTTTTTATTTCTCTCTCTCTCTATTTCACGCTGGCTCCTCTTTCATTTTAGCTTTTTTCTTTCTATTTTTCCTGTCTCTTTTTTGTTATCTTTCTGTGTCTCTTTCATTATCTTTCTACACTTCTTTCTCTGTACTTTTTTTACTCTTCGTATACCGTGATTCTCTATCTCCCCTCCTCTTTTCTTTCCTCCTCACCCTCACATCACTCCTCCTCACCCTCACCACGCTTTCCTGCTTCCTGGCTATGCGATATTATACAAACCTATGCTATGCTTTGTCAGCGTGCCTGCAGATATCCGAATGGTTAAGAAGCATGCCTTCTAATCGTAAACGCGCAGCTTCGAATCTCGTCTCATCGTGAGGAATTTTCGCTTTCGCCAAGACCATCTTTTTTTCTTTCTTTCCATCTCTTCCTTTTTGTTCTACTGTTTCTCCCGCCTCCTCGCTATGCGCCCGTCTGTTGCGAAATATCTGTGGCACATACCAGTTCATCATGACGATAGCTTGGGGGTTACGACACGTCACGCCGAGATAGAACAGGTTCGCTGTTAGGAACAATAGCGCTTCTCCCGGGCGTACCTCGAACCGCCCGTTCACTTAGTCACTGGGGTCATCGCGTGGACCACGTTAACCAAGCGTGCGCCTGGTTAGCTACCCTACATGTAAGAAAGGGAAGAAGTCATAACAAGCGTATTCTGTTTCCTTAAGTCAACAGGCCTCCGCGAACGTTTATCAACCGTTGGCGCGCATTCGTGCTCTGGGTGTTCACATTGTCTCTTCCTTTATTTTCGCTGTTGGCAGAAGAGCAATCGCACATTTGCAGGTCACGTTTTAAACGTATAACCATAAAAAAACATTACAACGTGCCGTTGCAAGAAATAAAAGCAGGGTATTTAATAGGGCGTGCCTAGAAGTAAAACAAAGCGTGCCGTACCACTTTGGCGTTGCGAGGCGCGCATCTGCTCTCGCCTGGCAGCCGCTTCGAAGCTTGCAAAAACCCCAGACTTACTGCGCGTGTGCGGGATGCTTTATCAACAAAAGAAAAAAAAATAAGGAGCGACGCCTGCGCCAAATGTGTGCCTGGGGAGCTAGCACGAAAATCGCTTAGGAGGCAGCGTCGTTAGCAACCTTGTGCGTGAAAAACTTGTGCCACCGCTCCCTGGGGTCGCCATAAAACCATGCGTATATAGCGTGCTAGCTTGCGAGGCTTATTGCGAGTAGAAGAAACCTTTGCCCCTGCTGAAAAAAAAAGCCCATTTTTTTCTGCACGCAACTCAATAAACTATCTCATCTTGTTATAAGTTTAAACAAATGTTGGAAGAACTCTCGCAACAAATTTCAGGAGAACGTTCGCTAGGTTGCCCTGCAAAACACGTTTTCAAGCTCTCAGGTGGGATTTTTGTCTAATGAGGATGTTTGTGGTAGAAGACATTCCGAACTTGCTCGTTCAACTTTTAACGTGCCAGAAATTTATGTTACCCTAAAGTTGACCACTGTCACGTTGTATATATGTGGTGCAAACATAGTTTTGAAGTGGTATTGATCCGTTATGTTCGCTTAGTGCCCGTACACCGCTGCGCTGCTAAACGAGTGGTCGCTGGCTCGATATCCGGCCATGGCAGTCGCATTTCGGTGTGGGCGAAATGCATAAACGCTCGGGTACGCAAGGTTAGGTTCTCGATAGATAATTCCACGTGGGCGCGATTGATGCGGAGCATCTTCTACGCATACCTTGATTCTGGTGCTCAATGTTCACGAACGCAATTTGAATTGAAGTAATATGTAACGTCCTTTTGAAGAAGCGTAAAAAGCGTTATGTGAGCGTGCCACCGTAGATACTCCTTCGTTGAGCCCTGATTTTGAACATAAAAATCAGGCGGTTTTACTAACCACCTGCTACGCGTCTGAACGGAGAGATGTCAGTCACCTTTCCAAAACTTCGTGTTTCACACCATGGCTCTGACGCGGGATCGTTTCGGCAACACCGTCGCAATATTGGGCCTAGTTTAGCCCACATTACAGAATTTAGGGATTGTTTCTGGTAACCACGAGACTTTCATCTTCATCGTGTGCTTAAGACAACTGTCAAGCTCTCCTCCGAATACTTCATTCGAGTTCGTCCCACGTGCGATTCCCTCGATACGCCCAATTTGACGCCCAAGCTACCCCTAAATGTCCCACTCAGCTATAGCGGCAATGAGTGTCCCAGCTGGCGGCACGTCTGCTGATTGCAGCTTTGCGAAGCACTTGATGTATGCAGGTGCCGTGACAGCGTAGTAAGCTTGTCGTGCAACACCCACACACTCCGATTTTTTTTCCTGTGAGGCCTTCCAAACTACAGGTCTGACGTGGTAATTGAAAATTTCTTTGTTAACAGTTTGACGAGACGAACCGCACTGCAAGCGAAACATACAAGACAAGACTAAAAAGCTCTCCGATTTTAGTGATACGGTAAAAGCTCGTTAATTCGGATGCCAGAGGACTGGAGGAAACTTACAAGTCAACGGAAAGCGAATTATTGGAGGTATGAAGAAAACAATGAACAAGTGTCTGTAACATCCATTCACTTTAATGTACGTCTTGATTAAGGCTGTCTTTCATTTTGCATGAAATTAGTGTAAAATAAAAACTTTCTTTCTACGCGACTTTGTTCGCAGTGTGGTGGTCGTTCAAGACACCAACGAAATTGAAAACCAAAGACGTTTGCCGCAGTCACTGGAGTCTTGGTCGCCAAAAACCAATTGTCGTAAGACAGCATGGCTACCACGCCTTTCTGAAGCCCCGTGGCAGTTTTGATTGCTCACGAACGCTGTTTATCGTTGCGTCGCACATCTGCAGCGCTTCGTGCTTGGTACTTCCAAGGATGATCCGAATTTACCGGGCTGCGGCCAAATTCGATCAAATTAACGAGAACTTGGTGGCATTCAACAACAATATGCACATATGCTTCCCATGACTAAAAAGCACACGTCCTAACTATCTGAATTTTCGAATGGTTGGTGCCGAATTAACGAGCTTCTACTGTAGTTCTGCTGTGCGGTCAACGTTTGCCTCAACATCTCATCAATTTACGATAGTCGAGTTCACACAAAAAAATTTAAAAATGTGTTTTTAGCAGTACTTCTAAAAATTCAGGAAATCAAGTTTTGGCAACCATGCTGCCAAGTTTTCATGTCACAGCATATAGCGTCGCTGCATTTTCTCTACTTCATGATGTGGGTCTTATCTCTTCATTTAATTGTGGTTGATAATTCTTTGGTACTAGGTGCTTGATTATGCATTGTGGTTTCAAATTGCCAGGAGGCATGATATTGACATTGCATTGCATTGCCTGCAATCTTTACAACGCACGTACTATCAGCGTCAGATGAAACCCGAACAGCGGCAAGCCTTTGCGATAGTGTGGTGCGTGCCGTCCAGTTGACAGGCGCACGCATCCTGTTCGGCAGCTTTGCGCATATATGCGTGCATGTTCGTAGTTCGTAGTGCACTACAGCATCGCGAAGGCTTGCCGCTGTTCGGGTTTCATTTGACGCTGATACTACACGAACAAGCGGGCTTTCCCCCACAAAGAAGCTTGTTGCAGAAAAGGCAGCTTTACAAAACGTGCAAACGCATTCGAAATTTGTGGACGTTCCCACGTGCAGGTAGCCTCCTGCAGTAGTAAGCCTTGATCAACGTCTTCCGCTAACCTTCACTGCCAGGACAAGTGGGGCGACGAAATTATACTTGTTTTACACTTCAGACACTTTCCTTGCTGCGGAAATCGGCACGAACCCTTGGAGGCTATAGTAATATAATACTAATAGGTATATAATAATATTTATTATTATTATTATTATTATTATTATTATTATTATTATTATTATTATTATTATTATTATTATTATTATTATTATTATTATTATTATTATTATTATTATTATTATTATTATTATTATCGGGGTTCGACCGTCTTGGATTACTTAATGTGCACCGACATGCGAACAGTTCACAGGCTTCTAGCATTTTCCCTCCACCGAAATTCGAGGGCCATGACCGGGATCGAACCTGTGAATTTCGAGTCAGCAGCCGAGCGCCCTAACCAGTGGCGGACATGATAATTTTTTACTATAGTTGTTAGCATCTTTACTTTACTTTTCGTTTGGTAATAAAGTACTGACAGCGCCGCCAAGTGGCTTCAACAACTCCGCACTCTTAAGAGTGCGAGCTGGGTCTGTTAGATTGGATTCTGGGAAGCAATCAAAACTTGTGTCTAAGACAAGTAAAGCTCATTTCCTTCTACGAGCGCCGCTCGATTATGTTTGCTGTTTTAACGCTACGCGCTGTTGTTCAGTAGAAACAGCATTGCCATGCCGTGACTCACGATCGAACTGGGGCCACAGAACGAGCTCTCGCTACGTTCAGATCTACGACTCGAGTGACTCTTGCGTCTGCTTTGCTGTTTACTTCTCGTCTCCATACTCGTTGTGTGCAGCGCTGAAACCTTCCGAACCCGTTCCTTTTCCCGCAGAGTTAGCACGACCGATTCTCGCTGGCACCGCACGCAATCGGCATGGCGGACTTGCAAGCGCACTTCCACCCAGAAAAAAAAAAATGCGAGCGTGCGCACTTTCCCGCCGAACGACGTCCTCTATCGCCAATTAAAGCAGCGAGCGAGCGGTTATTTACGCCTTTCGGTACAGAAAACGATTCTCCTCTATTCTTCGCCATCACGCACCGACTCCCTTCGCAGACCTTTTCCATTCCTTTCAAGTGATCCCCTTTTAAAGTTTCTCCCCCTTTTGCGCTTCGCCGCACGAAACACTTAGTACCGTGCAGTGGGATAAACGCTACCGAGCTGACGCCGACCAATCGGATTAACTGTGATAGCGAACAGCTCGATGAAGCACGCAACATTTAGAACTGGTAAATGCATCGGCTACTTCACCATAATCTATATCGTAATCACATGGTGCGCAAGCATGAACCTACTGATTGACTACGTCCGCGCACATTGAAAACATGGACAGTGCGCTTACAAACGAGCACCGGAGCTGTTCCTGAAATCACGTGCGTACAATCGTTGTGTTCGTTTTTTTTTTACGTACATCCATCTTCGTGCTCTAGTCGCGCTGCCACATTCCATTAAAAATTACAAAGTCAATCGTTCGGTGTTCTGAACCCCGTGCTTTCATACGAATGCTCGTTTCGACGTATACCTAGTCGTGCATGGTTTTAGGAATTAACGATCTCAGTATTTTTCGAGCATTGGAGGCATGCCCTTCGAAGCTTTCTTGTCTGTCGCAACCATTGTTTGGTATTCGCGTGGCGTCCTTCATTTTTTTTTTTCTTTCAGATGCGGAAGCATCTTATACTCGCGCCTTGTAGTGCGCCGTCCGCGCCGCTTTTCGAACATTCGACAGCTGACGCGCGCGCATGCGCCGTCGCGCCGTCGCCCACCATCTGTGCCGCGCGCGCTTCTCCTTCGAGAACATTCGACAGCTGACAGCGCATGCGCCGTCGCGCCGTCGCCATCTGTGCCGCGCGCGCGCTTCTCCTTCGAGAACATTCGACAGCTGACGCGCGCGCATGCGCCGTCGCGCCGTCGCCCACCATCTGTGCCGCGCGCGCTTCTCCTTCGAGAACATTCGACAGCTGACAGCGCATGCGCCGTCGCGCCGTCGCCATCTGTGCCGCGCGCGCGCTTCTCCTTCGAGAACATTCGACAGCTGACAGCGCATGCGCCGTCGCGCTGTATATATACTCAAGGTCGGCGCTCGCTCGCTCAGTTGCCGCTCGTCCGTTGGTTTGTACGGCGCGTCGACGTCCGAAGTCGCCGTGAAATGAATGCCAAAGAATCCACAAACACAATGATCGACGTCCCTTCGACCAGCGCCGCCCTTTCGCATACGTGTGTACGTGTTCACTCATTTAACACCCCCTCCTACAATCACGTTAACCAATTTAGCCATCGACCCAAGTAAGTCGCAATTTAACACCCCATTTCACAACCACGTTAACCAATTTAGCCATCGACCCAAGTAAGTCGCACTTTAACACCCCGTTAACCAATTATATGCTCCGCATCCTCCTCAGTGTTCCCCCGAGGGAAGCTGCGGGCAATTTTTTTGAGGCAGCAAACCGCTTCGCGAGCGCTGATCTTTAAGTGGGTGGCACAGAATACCCCCGAGGAATGCGTGAGCACTGCAGGTGGGAGCAGGCTGGCGCTGTCAAATTTGTAGAAAAGCAGGATGAGACCACAGCAGACGCCATCTGACGTACTCCTTTGGCGAAAACGGTGTCTCGTGCTCAGCCGCGTTCCCTTGCTTCTTTAGTTTACCCGACCTCGCGTATAGCCGGTACAGAGTGTTTTATTTGTAGATTCCTTCTATACAGCATACGCAAGGAAACGTGCAAAACAGAAAGTTAGTTCAGACTTTTTTCTTTTACATCTGCAGGCATGGGACTCGCTAGAAGTGCGGGGGATCAGTCACTTGAACAACTGCACTACAGTAACGGGGCAACAGCTGTCATGCGGTGACCGAATCTTTAGGTGTTGCAGCATTTTTTAGGCGTTAGTGAGCTTCCCGTGTCACTTGGGGGCACGCAACATGCGGAGCAGCCGCTGCACCGATATGACAGCTGTTTCGCCCGTAACAATAGTGCAGGTATTAAAGTGACGGCCGGGTTCCTTGATTCTAGTCAATTGCTATATAAGTGGCTCCTCTATTTTTTTTTTTGTTTTTTGTTTCTTTGATGCTAGCCAGATGCGCCCGATCCAGCCGTTCACCACCCTCTCCTCCAGCTTTTTCCTCCTCTCGCCCATCGCCTAGCCTTCACTTGTGCTTTGCGGTTGTAGTGTAGAGAACACATTATGTGGCACCTCACGACGGAAATCATATTGTAACGCGGACTTCACCGTATCCGACAACGTTTTTACTGGCCTCGACTCTGGAAGACCACCAAGCATTACGTCGCAAGTTGTGATGTCTGCCAACGCCACAAACAACCTACCACACCATTGGACGGCCCACTGCAGCCGGTTGAGCCACCGACATCACCACTCGAAAGATCGGCATAGATTTACTGGGCCCTTTCCCCGTCTACCACCGGCCGCCGCTGGATTATTGTGTGCGTAGATTACCTGACGGAGTATACTGAAACGATGGCGGTTGCTTCAGCCACATCATCTGATGTGTCATGGTTTCTTCTACACTCGATCATACTTCGTCACGGGGCCCCTCGTGTGGTGATCAGTGATCGCGGCCGACAATTTACCGCTGACGTTGTCGAAGAGTTGCTACGGCTTTGTGGGTGTCAGTATCGCCATTCCATGCCATACCACCCTCAGATCAACGGCCTCACTGAGCGCACCAATCTTACCATCATCAACATGCTTTCAATATACGTCGCAGCGGATTACAAGAACTGGGATGCCGTATTACCTTTTGTTACATACGCCTTTAATACTGCGAAACACGAAGTCACGGGTTATACGCCTTTTTTTTCTTCTCTATGCTGGTCATCCCCAAAGTTTCCTTGACACCATATTTTGTTTTTCGACGAACGAAAACGCCAGTGTGGCGCCGACTTTGTGTCGCGCCGAAGAAGCTCGCCGACTTGCTCGGCTACGAATTCTTTCCGCGCACGCTCGCGCGAAAGACCGTTACGACGCAAAACACCCGCCCATGACTTTCGCTACAGGTGATTTGGTCTGGCTGTGGACGCCCGTTCGAAAGAAGGGACTTTGCCAGAAGTTTCTTTCTAAGTAGTACTCAGGACCATTCGTCATTACTCAGTGTCCTAAGTGACACACTTACGTTGTTGCGAAAGTGACAGCTCAGAACCGGCATTCGTGCAAGACGCAAATTGTGCACATTGCCCGATTGAAGCCCTACATTAACCGATCGCTTCTACTCGTTCGGTGAGCTTTATCTGGCCCGGAGGGAAATGTAACGCGGACTGAAAGAGTGAGGAAGAAGAAGAGATTGGATGCTCTCGAGCGATGGTGATTCGGCAGTGACGGTAGAGCGCTGACATTTTCAGTGTAAATAAGCCCATCACATCCGTAAAAATATAAACTTTGATTTTTTTCAATTGAGTACAGATCTGTGGGGCGGCGTATTACATTCCTCGTGTTGACAATGTTGGCGGTCACGATGGCTCTGTAAGAGATACGGTGTTTTGAGATAGTGTGTCGCCGTTCATGGCGCTATGCGAGAAACCAATGGGGAAGCGTCACTGCGACGATGCAGCATGCGCTCACTTTAGGAGCGTTGCGAGGCAGCGGCGCCATGTATTGCTTCGAGCGACAAAGGAGCACGAAGGAACCAATGTGACAGATGAATCGTATTGGAGAGGGAACACGTCTATCGCATATCTGTGGGAAAACGTCTCGGACGCACGTGGGACGCAAGCCGCCCTACCGTTTACATGTGGCGGCGCATCACGACCACTCACTGAACTAAGGCGGACCGACGGCTCCCGTTGAGGAGCATGCATTTGCACTGTTATTGGAAGAAAAAAGGAAGGTGCTGGCTACATGAGTACACCTACATACATTCGTTATCAACCGTGGCCTACGTAATTAGCCCCATCAGCGTAGCAATGGCACGCTGCCGGAGCTAATCGCGTAGGTAACGTATCAGTACAGATGTAAAGTAGCCAGAATGCAGAGGGCAAAAATAACGCTTTTGTTACCACGTGACGAAGGGATCGATGTAGCAAATTTGCGACCGCGACCAGAATGCGAGCTTCTTAGTTCTTAACTCCCCTAGATCAACACGATGTGGAGCCTTTTTACGAGACACGTGCGAACTTCAGTTTGTTGGTACACATCCGTACTTGAAAACAGCGCGATACAATAAAGACGTAATGAGTTCTGTTCGGTCTTTGTCGTCTTTCCTGTATCGCGCTGTTCTCTCCTATGAATTGAGTCTTTTGTGTTTATTGCTACTGGTAATAGGCTTGTAATCAGTAAATAACTTTGACGGACTGGGCGATGTTTGAAAGAGCGCGAGCCCTGGTCAGGTTTATACATTAGCTACTACAGCGTGCGTGCTAGTGACACCCACTTGAAAAAGAGCTCAAACCCGAGCTAAATGGCGAAATAGTAGTTTTCTTCTCTCCAATCATACGGACGCTATCTTCTTTTCGCTACTAATTTCTTCGAAAAACACGTGGGCAAGTCAGTGCGAATCGTTGAGCTTATCAGGATTTTTGGCTGCACTCTGAGGTCTCTGCTTGCGCAGTCTACGATGCACAAAACGAAGTGAAATCAGTTTATCGTGCACAACAGTCACAGGAGACAAGGCAGAACTGGAGTGCGACTGCACAGGAAATGCAGGGTAGTAGACAATTCACAACGGCTTTCCCTCGTACGTGGAGAAACCGAGGGCTTATTTCCTTATGGCGTTACGTGAAGAGACTGCTGCTGGCGTCACGAAATGTGCCGAAAAGACGGGAAAACGCTAGGATAAAATAGCACGTTCACTCTTTGTATTTTGGGAGGACGTCTAGGGGCCCTTTAAGACCGCGCGCTGATTCGTTGCTCTTTCCAGGGCGTATTCTCTCAAACGTAACTTTTGCATGTTTATCGGTCTCGACTAAACACACCCTCGAAGGCTTCACAGAAGATAACCCAATCTATGACGACCCATTCGACAGTTCAGTGACGCCGACGCAGTCGTGCATTTGAGCGGCACCACAGGCAACATCTGCATGACTTGCCTGTCAAGGACTGATTTCCGGGAGTGCGTCGCTCTGTTCCTCAGTCGACGAGTTCATTGTTCTCTCGACAGCGACGAACGCAGCCACAAAAGACTCGTCCTCAGCGCCCCCTTTGCGGATGATCAGTCCTGCAGCCTCAAGTGACCGCACTGTCGAGAAATAGGTCGTAAGATATTACCGTCGTCTGCGCTCAAACATTCTCAGTCACTAATTAGCTTGGACAAACTGCTACTGCGACGAAAAGTGTGAGATAAGGAAGAGACGATAGGACACGTTCCCGTTCTAATTAACGGGAAGGCTTTTTTTCTTTCTTTTTTGTATTTTATTCAAAATGTGGGGTAACCACTCATACGTTTCAATCTCATTGTCTCACGTGGTTCTAGGAGTTCATTGAGTAACGAAGTCGTGAAAACACTGACCATTGAAACGCTGGCTACGCCCTAACTTCATCAGTTATAAATCGTCTGCGGTGAAAATAAAATGAAAAAGAAAGGACCAAAGGCTTCACATAAGTGCTAAGAAGTCTAACAGTGGCACTACTGAGAACTCTGCTAGAGTCTGCATACGATGCATTTGCAAGAGCATAAAAAAAAGAAAATAGGTACGAGTACCTTTTTTTTTAACAAGGACGAGAATTCATCCACTATATTTGATATACTGGTACGATGTGGTACTCTCGTCACGCCGCATTGCGGAATCAAGCCTTTCAACGTCACAAGACAATGGTGCGGTGTGATACGCTTTCTTGAAAAACAGATAAAAAAATTAAAACAAAGTAAAAAGTGTATTCTCTTGGTTGAATCGATAAATTGACGCCCACCGCATTAATGCGAGTTTCATGTCTACCTGCTCGCTCATACAATACGCTTTAGACGAGAGCAGACATTACCACTCCCGACGAAGCTTTAGGCTCAGTAAAAAGAATACAGCGTGATATACGGGAAGGTGAAGCAAAGGCATAAGAATGGAAGCTTGAGCGAGTTGGCATGCATTCATTTTGGTTGAACGGCGCACACGAGACGACGATGAAGTAAAAGAACAGGCGCTGACACGCAACTAACATTTATTTAGGAAAGAAAAGCTTACATATAGGTAAAGTGCAACTTGACAGAAAATGCAAAAACCAAAGAGCAATACATCCACACACGCGGCAAGCAAAAGCACTCGAACTGTTGGCTGATTGCGCACAGTTCCAAGCCCAGTCCGATTGCTCTTGCCTCTGCTGCACACACGATGCTGCTATCCTTGCGCCTATCTACTTCCTCTTCATTACAATTGGCCCCCCATAGAAAAAGGAGCCATTCTGGCGACTTAGTATTCTTCAGGGATAGTAACCGTAATAAGGCTTGAGTCTTTGAACGTGCAGGACCTCACGGTTATGGCGTCGCATATCAGAAGGTGGTGTGAGAGGCTCAATCAGGTAGTGGACCAGGGAAGTCTTTTCGATGACGCGGTAAGGTCCGTTGTTCTTTGAAAGAAGTTCGGAAGAAAGTCCTAGTGTGCGATGCGGCACTAACAGCCACACAAGGTCACCGGGCAGAAAAACGGGAGTCGAGTTGTGGGCATCGTGAATGGCTTTCTGGCGGTTCTGGTCATCTGGAGTAAAGCGGCGGGCCAGCTGGCGACATTCTTCAGAGTGTCTGCTGGCGTCCAATATAGGCGGACATTCGGAGGCGTCTGGTCGATAGGGCAAAATGGTGTCAATCGTGTGCACAGAGTGACGGCCGTAAAGGAGGTAAAAGGGGGGAAAACTCGGTTGTGGCTTGCGTCGTGGTATTATAGGCGTAAGTTATGAACGGCCGAACCAGGTCCCTATTGGAGTGATCAGGTGTGACATACATAGCAAGGATGTCACCAAGAGTTCGATTAAAGCGCTTCGTAGTGCCATTGGTCTGCGGATGGTAAAAGTGCATGTGCGATGAACGATAGCGCAGTCAGCAAGCAATTTTTCGGTGACCTCGGATAGGAAGGCACGGCCTCGGTCGCTGAGCAATTCTTGAGGACCTCCGTGACGCAGCACAAACCAGTGCAGTATGAAAGAGGTGACCTCTCGTGCTGTAGCAGTCTGGAGAGCAGCAATCTCGGCATAGCGAGTTAAGTGGTCGACTGCCACTGTTATCCACCGGTTTCCGGCAGGAGTAATGGGAAGGGGCCCATAAATATTGTTACGTTTAGTAATGTGTTCATTACGTTGTGGTGTACTGGTAGACTTGAAGGGGTCATGCACCGGAGGCCTATCTCTCTAGCCGAACGTCCTCTTCTCTAATCTGCCTGTTCACCGCTACCCAGAGGCTCATACCCAAATCACATATGCATAACATTTCCCTCCGCGCAGACGAAGTCCACCGGGCGAGTTAAAGAGTCTCTCTGCGAATATAGCGCTTCAAGCGTGCTATATGGACAAGTTCAGTCTTTGCAGATAGTCGGCCATTTGAATTAAGACGTGCTAAGCACTAAGTTGCATCGCTTATGCGGTCTAAAACAACATAAGGTCCCGCATAGTGTGCCAGCAATTTTTCACACAACCCACGTTTCCTATTTGGCGTCCACAGCAACACGTGGTCTCCGCGACTATGCGTCACGTGTCGACGTTGACGGTCAAAACGTGCCTTCGGGCGATCTTGCGAAGCGAGGGTGCGCAGGTAAGCAAGACGTCGGGCTTCTTCTGCACGGCAGACGGTCTCGGATATACCGGAATCATGGTGGTCCATTAACGGGAAGATGGTATCTAGGGTATGACGAGGTGGCCGAGCATACAGAAGAAAAAATGGACCGTAGCTGGTAGTCTCATGCTGTGCGGTGTTAAATGCGTAAGTGATGAAAGCTAGCATGCCATCCCAGTTCTTGTGATCTGCTGCGACATACATAGAAAGCATGTTCGTGAGAGTCCTGTTAGTTCGTTCCGTCAGGCCATTTGTTTAGGGATGATATGGCGTAGAGTGCCGAAAGCTTGAAGCGCATAGACGAAGCATCTCTTCCACCACGTCTGCAGTGAATTGTCGCCCACGATCACTGATAACAAACCTAGGAGGTCCATGTCGTAAAGCCACAAAACGCAGCATGAATAAACACACGTCAGCTGCAGTTACCGATGGTATAGCAGCTGTCTCGCAGTACCATGTTAAGTGATCGGTACATACGACTATCCAGCGAATGCCATTAGAATACCTCGGAAAGGGACCTAGAAGGTCAATGCCAACTTGCTCGAATGGAGTTCTAGGGGGTGGAATAGGATGTAGTCGCCCTGGAGGAGCACTGGTAGGGTGCTTGCGGCGTTGGCACTGGTTGCAACTAGAGACGTACTGTTCCGTCGACTGGCGCATTTTCGGCCATTAAAATCGTTCTTGAAGCCGGCAAAGAGTTTTCGCTGTGCCTAGATGGCCGGACGTTGGGCCATCATGCATAGCCTGCAAGACGGAAACGCGAAGGCTCTTCGGAACCACCAGAAGATATCGTAAGCCAGTCGTAGCGTAGTTCTTTTTGTACACAAGCTCGTCGCGCATGCAGAAGCGAGTCGCCGATGGTCTTGACTCGGTAGGAAGGAGCTCCTGTATGGTGTGGTCCCTTTGCTGCTCAATCTTAAAGGCGTTGGTATCAGGAAATGGCAGGTCCAATGGCGTGATGTAAGTGTCGAAGTTGCCCGCGTCGCAGTCCGTCGATGGAAGCGGTAGTCGCGAAAGACAATCTGCATCAGCGTGATGACGACCGCTTTTATAGGAAACTGTAAAGTCGTATTCCTGCAGACGGAGTGCCCAGCGCGCTAGTCGACCAGATGGGTCACGCACATTGACCAACCAGCACAGCGAATGATGATCTGTCATGATGGTAAAGGGGCGTCCGTACAGGTAGGACCGGAAGCGCTGCACTGCGAAGACTACGGCGAGGCATTCTTGCTCTGTGACGGTATAGTTACGCTCGGACTTGCTTAGCGAGCGACTTGCATACGCAACGACATGTTCTTTGGTATCCAAGCGTTGAACCAACATGGCGCCTACACCGACACCGCTAGCGTCTGTGTGAAGTTCTGTGGGAGCCAGGGGATCGAAGTGTCGAAGAATCGGATGGGATATTAAAAGGAACTTCAACTCAGAAAAAGCGAACGTACATTCCGAAGTCCAGTCAAATGGCACGCCTTTCTGAAACAGGCACGTGAGTGGGTGCGCGATATTGGCAAATCCAGGGATGAATCGACGGAAGTATGAGCAGAGGCCCAAAAAGCTGCGCAGTTCTTTCGCTGAGTGAGGTTGCTTGAACGCCTCCACTGCAGCCGTTTTCGCGGGATCCGGCCGTATGCCTTCTTTGTTCACCAAGTGTCCAAGGACGAGTGTTTGGCGCTCTCCGAAACGACATTTCTTTGAGTTGAGCACCAAGCGTGCTTTGTTTAGGCTGTTCAGCACGAGGTCAAGGCGTGTGTTGTGCTCACAGAATGTGCGCCCCAAAATCACAACATTGTCCAGATAACAAATGCATACTTCCCACTTCAAACCACGCAGAATGTTGTCCATGAAGCGCTCGAAAGTTGCAGGCGCATTGCACAGTCTGAATGGCATCACATTGAATTAAAAAATTCTATCTGGTGTAACAAATGCCGTTTTCTCTTTATCTTCCTCGTGCATTGAAATCTGCCAATACCCTGACCTCAAATCAACAGACGAAAAGTAGGAGGCTGATGAAAGACAGTCTATTGCATCATCAATACGTGGTAGTGGGTACACGTCCTTTTTTGTGATGGCATTGAGACGGCGGTAGTCAAAGCAAAATCGCCATGTTTCATGTTTCTTTTTGATCAATATTACGGGAGCGGCCCACGGACTGCATGATTCCTGAATCACATTCTTCTTTAGCATCTCGCCAACCTGTTCATTTATCACTGCGCGTTTCGAAGGCGATACCCGGTATGGCTTTTGTCAGAGAGGTCTATGGTATGCCGTATCTATGCGGTGCTTTACACGAGAAGCAGGGAACGACAGTGGAGCCTGTAGCTGCGCGAAATCGAAAAGACCAGCATGTTTGCGCAGAATACTCGCCAGGTCATTACGCTTGTTGGTGCTAAGAAACTTGTCAATCATTGCCATTATGGAGGTGTCCCTGGCGTGAAAATGATCGGAATTGGGCTTATCCGGAGAATCACTGCTCTCTGCAAGGACGGCAAGGAAGAACACCTGATGTTGACGGATCTTAGCAAGTTGTAGACCCTCTGGTAGTACTGAAGGTTCATTGGAGCAGTTGATCACCCACAAACCAGTATGCCCTTGCACAACCGACAACGTACAATAGGGTATTAGAACATTTTTCTTAATGCAACTGAGGTGAATGGGCTCTACGGTGGCATCAAATGTCGTCTCGGTTGCAGGGGAACTGACGACAGGAACACACTTGGCAGACAAGGGTGGTACAATTGTGTCCATGGACACGCAAAAGGAGCTTTCCATACAGGGTGGACTTTCCATAAACGCTACTGGAACATTTGAATCTACTGAAATCTCTCCTGTGCGGAAATCGACTGTGGCACCACAAAGATTCAGGAAATCGAGTCCTAGAATTACGTCATGCGTTGAATGAAAGAGAACAGCAAAATCAGCGATAAAATTCTGGCTGCCCAAATTAACAGTCATTGTGCAGACACCAACAGGTTGTAAGACATCTCCGCTCACTCCACGAAATGTATCAGCACGGTTCCAACGGAACATAACCTTTCGTCTAAGAAGGAGTTTGAATGCTAGACTCATCACTGATATGGTTGCACCTGTGTCCACTAAGGTCATTGTTCCGAAGTCCCACTACAAAAAATTGTAGACGCCCTCTGCTATACCCTTCAGGCTTCAGAAGGTGTCCGACCATGTCCTCTTCACACATATATGGGTCTATGATCTTGCAGAGCATCCGAACCTCCTCTATGTAGGTGGTACAAGTTTCTCCAGGAGTCTGGACTCTTTGAGCCAACGTGTGCTCCGCGCTTTTATTTTTCGAATCAGTGTCGCCGAAGCATTTCTTGAGTTCTTCGGCGAAACGATCCCATGTTGTTAAGGAATATTCGTGGTTTTCGTACCACATCAAAGTGGTTTCCGTGAGAAACAGCGTGACATTTCCCAGTTGGTCGGTGGGATCCCAGGCGTTGTACCGGCTCACCCTTTTGTAATGTGTCAGCCACGTATCCACATCTTCCCCTGCTCTTCCCGCGAACGGGCGGGGTTCCATATAGCGATACCGAGGTGCATCCGGCACTGACCTTTGCGTGGTTGAGACGTCGTCAATGTCTATGACGTCGCGACGATTAGTGTGGGTATTTCAATGTGGTGTCGCTATAGCCCCATTTTTGTCATGCTCGTTTTCTTGCTTACCAATTGCCCCTTTTCGTGTCAAGGGTGGTGATTTTGGTATTGCCGAAAATTCTAAAAAAACTTCTAATATAGAAAAGTTTTTTGTTCAGCGTCATTGGCACTTTGCCTTTGCAACTCCTTGTAACAAAAACTCTGAAGCAAAAGCATGCCCCGCCGTGATGGTCTAGTGGCCAGGTCACGTGTTCAAATCCCGGCAGCGGCGGCTGCATTTCCGATAGAGGCGGAAATGGTGTAGGCACGTGCGCTCAGATTTGGGCGCACGTTAAAGAACCCAAGGTGGTCCAAATTTCTGGAGCCCTCCACTACGGCGTCTCTCATAATCATATGGTGGTTTTGGGACGTTAAACCCCACATATCATCATCATCATCTGAAGCAAAAGTCTTTTGTTTTTCTTGGGAATACAGATTCCAGAACTGATCGTAACATACCGAGATAACGATGATTGCGATAACGATTAGTGTCAGTGAATGCTTGCGCGAACGCTTGGTCGTTGTGTGGGCACAGAACACTCATAGTAAACACTCAATTAGTGAATTTCTGCGTGACGTTCGCCCCCCACCCCCCCCATTTTTAGGGGCGAAGCTCCTTAGGGCGTGGGCTGTGCGTCCCCTGTAGCCTTTATGTAGCCACCTCTAGTTTAGTTCTTGCAGTGTTCACTAGATGGCGGTACCGTCCCCTGTATGTAGCCACCTCTAGTTTAGTTCTTGCAGTGTTCACTAGATGGCGGTACCGTCTCCTGTATGTAGCCACCTCTCGTTTAGTTCTTGTAGTGTTTACTAGATGGTGGTACTTGTAGCTGATGATGAAAAGATGCAAGATGTTATAAACTAGAAAGCGGTACTTGTAGTTGATGAAAGACGCGAGATCTTATAAAATAGGAATGATGTCACATATGGCGCGTGTCATTGGTTGAAGGCAATCGTTCGATTTAGTGCGGCGACGTACGCTAGGGGGAGCGATGTAATAAAATCGAGTGGGCAAAATGTACAGAGGATTCATGGTTTACCAGGTTTACCTCCGGAGCTTCGCCCACTCATCATCATTCACTTCGTGCATATGGCGGAATTTTTTTTCGGTGTCACTGACTACATACTATGTTACGACTATCGCTAGTATAATTTATGGCTGTGCAGGGCCTCAGCTGCACTACCAAGTAGTTATTGCGACAGAATATATAGCTATTGCAACCTATCATTGTTTTCCCCTTGAAGAGAGAGAGAAAAAACATTGATTGAATGAAGCTTGTGAGTGAAGGTGGGAGGGTCCCTTATTCCAGGAACCCTTTGGCTTGGACAGCCCACCTGGTTTGAGGACTTGAGGACTTGCTCATAAACTGCACTCGGCACCGTGCTCATATTTGCAAAAGCTCCTGCTTTATGATGAAGCCATTTGTACATACAGGACCTAGCGTCGACCACTCATTGCAACAAGCGTATTATTAGGAAACAATATCGACTGACCACGAGGAAGCTGTTACCAAGTAATAGGATAGCGAGTTCTGGCTCAGAATTTTGTACAAAACAGCTTATTCTGTTAATTATTTTGTTGACATTCTCCTAAATAACATGTCTTTTGACCAACGCTTATCTCAGAATTGCTAATGAACGAAACCAAACCACAATTTTAAAACGTGCTTTAGAATAATATATCTACTTCTTATTCTGTTTTTTAAAGATAATGTCTAATTCTATAACAGATCGTCTGTACCAGCTAGTACAACTAAAGCTTTCAAGCTGGATTTTTCGCTAAGAAATGTACATTATTCATCTAGGATTTCAAATGCGTAGATAAACATTTTTACTTTTTTCTTTTTGTTCTGTAATCTACTGCAGACATTAGACCAAGTAGGAGAGGATGTACATAAACAAACACAAAGAAACGAGAATATCTACGCTCTTTGCGCAGCAAGGGAGAAGAAGGTGGTAATTAATTCCACTTTCTTACTGTTGGCGGGAAGAATGAATGTTTATATAAATTAGTTCTTGCAAATACAGGTTTGATACGATGGCTGTATTTGTGACGTTAAGCTTGTCTGATAAGTTTCTGAAAGTAATAGTGAGAATTTCTTTCGAGCTTACCAAAATAAACCAAAGATAAAATATTAAACGTACCGGTTTTCTTCTTCCTGATAGTGGCTTTGATTCATCGGCTAAGAAGACTGTGTCATTTCTTTTTTTTAAATGAATAATGTGATATATTTCTAACTGCATTCGGTGAACTCAATAAGCAGATTCATTTAAAACTAATTTTGAGCACAAAACAAGTTGCAATTTCTGTCAAACCTTGATAAGAATACATGGTTGTTCTATGTACTTTCGTTGAAAAATGGTAAATATGCCTAAATATAATAAGAGCTTCATACGCTTCTTCGGAAGCAAACCTTGAACAATATTTCTTTTTTCGCAGTGACGTCCCGTATTTAGGGAATGCGCCGGGTGCACTCTCTGGCCAGAATGAGTAAATTGCAATTCTTACACCGTAAAGCATTTCTTTGAGAATCTTTTTTAGCGTCATTATAATGCAATCTGTAATTAATCTCGATTTCTGTGGAAAGTAACCACGGCTCCTTTTACTAAACCAGGCCACTGTTAAATGCGTATGATACGCCACAGGCGATTTGTAAACGGCTGTATATGGTATTTAAGAAATAAGTGTACATTTAAGGACTGTGTTTTTTTCTTTGCCAGACACACTATATATTACTGAGATCTAACATACAATCAGGCCAAGGAAAGTGTGCATGGGATATTTTCAGATTTAATTACAGTGTAAATGGAAATAAATTGGACGAAAAGGTAACTTGGCGGGAGGAGGAACCGAACCTGCGACCTTCGAATATTGCGTTCGATGCTCTACCAACTGAGCTACAACGGCGGCTATCCCGCCTCCTTCGTCCACTTTACGGGGTATATATGTGCATTAAGCGTGGAAGCGTTAGTCAGCACCGCCAGTAGCCATGGCGGCGAGTGTGAAACACCTTCTGTCTGCCTGTTTGGCGGATATAAATGATTACGCATTCAGAACAATCGCATTCGATGCACCAGACGCACGTCGGAGCGTTCCGCGACATAGCGTTGTATTAATTCTCTCCCAGTTCAGGGGTGAGACCGTACAGCTGGGCAAAGAAATTACCCGCTCAACGAATAACTCATCACGTCCCGGCAATATAGCCCAGGTTGGAGTGCGCAACAGTAACTGCGAAGAAATCTGTATGACAAAGTGTATTGAAGGTCCCGAGCACTTCATTCATAATCACCGGCTCCTGACTGTCATTGTCCCAAATTGAGTAGCACAAGCTGGGTGAGTTGGATACTAACTCAACCAGCGTTCATTCCTCTGAAGAAGAATAAGGAGGTCAACCAGACGTGCACCCTGTTTTCTACTCTATATTGTGAGAAGGGGATTAAAAGGAACTAAAAGAACGATTGGTAACCACTATCAGCGAGGAACGTGTGGGTTTCTTTATTGCGGGAATGCAAGTGACCCTTGCTTCTATTTTTCACCCTTAATTTGCTGTAACATACTACACAAGAGTATGCTATATTTCACCATTTTCAATCCTCCTTTTTCTCCCGACCATCACATCACTACTGCTCACCAACATTTCGCTTTCCCACTCCTCACTGTGATGTTTGTACAATCAAGTATTTATTTAATTTGCATCGTTCTCAATTTTTCGGTCACGCATTATATGAAGATTTTTTCGCACACAACCAACGATGCCGATGCCGGAATTTCTTTAGCGCTCTCATAACTATATCGTAGTTTTGGGACGTAACACTCCGCATATCATTAAAAGCCACTCCTAACCACAGGCGGCACAGTAAAGTCCCGTCCGGGAACGCGCTTGATTGCAGGTGCTGACCATATTCTCGGCGTCCAACTACTACGACATTGGCAGCAACCGTGGGGCGTACGTCAAGCTGGTCGGCCCCAAGCTGGTTCCTCACACCGTCATGTACGTCAGCACGGCGCAGACGAGGAAGGCAACCATACAGCAGAGGTATGGATCCTGCAATCCGCAGTACTGCCGTAGCTCACGTGTCTGAGACTGTATGCTGGCACCCGAGTTTTAAACACGGAACATATCTTAGTTGCACAATGTCACGCGTCGTGCGTTGGTGGCGATGTCCACACCCCCACATCGCATACTCTCGTATGGTGCCGTGTGCTTGCGTCTCGTGCCAACCATAGAGTTTCCTAAAATTAACTAGAGGGGACTCTGGCGCTGCGATCGTTCAGCGACTATGGGAATAATGGGTAGTACACACATTTGCCCAGTCTTCGTACTTGCGGGCGGCGAATCGTACTAGCGCCTTCATTTATTGCTGGTTACGGTTTTCTTTTGAAGAAGAAAAAAAAAAGAACCCTTTTGAACTTTGTGACCCGATTCGATATGGTAAGCCTAAAAGAATAAGGTTGTGAAGCGCAAACGCTGAGCCTTAGCTAATTTGTTTTTTTTTTCGTGAAAAAACAGCTCCAAGTCACACGAACACACACGGAGCCAGAAGCAGGCCAGGAGTACGAAAATTCGACAAATGTGTGTACTACCCATCATTACCATGCTCACTGCTGAATCGCCGTGTGTTGCAGCTCCCATAGACACTAGCGCCAGAGTTTTCTCTAGTGTATATTAGGAAACTCTATGGTGCCAACTGTATGCTCCCCATGCCCTTGCCTCGCAAGGCCGACGCAGGCATCATCTGCTATATTAAAAAGCGACTGTTCGAGCTGCACAACCGTTTAATGGCCACCCGTACACGGATCGCACATCAGCGTCCCAAGGCAACGTTTCTTTTTCATTCAATAAATAAGAATAATAAAGACGAAATAACAATTCAGCATTCCTAAACTATGCCGAATTACGCAACATTCCACTCTGCGACGCATTCACTCGAGTTCCTCTGTGGGAAGATGCGGGCGGCATTGTTTTAACAAAAACGCGTATTGTTTCTCGGTAGTCAACACCATGCATAAACGATCATTATGCTGAGATAAAAGAAATATGCGCCATACATAAAGTCAATATATGTAAATGATTTGTGTGTTTCAAAACAACACTTATGGATCCAACAACGTTTACAGCTTGGGTAAAAGTCAGCGCTTTGTTTATGGTTTTAAATATCTAAGTGCAATCGAGTATTCCCCGAATTATTTGCGTTCAAATCACCGTAGGTACACTGAATGTAAGGGTGCTGCTCTGCGCGCGGCCTCGTGAACCATAGAGAAATAAAACTCTATGCGTGAACTGTGAGGCACACGGGACGGCTTTATGCTCTCCCACAGTAGAGCACCTAGTACTCACTACCGTTAGACATTGTTGTATAAACGGAAACCTCCGCGGGACAGCTATAAGCTCTCACATAGTAAAGTACCTAGTACTCTAAATCGTTACCCACTCTCTCTTACACAACCACGTGTGAGGCCCATGGGTCGGCGTTATGATATCCCATAGTAGAGTACCTAGGCTCCTTGTCTTGACATTCTGGGAAGTGACTGGCAGTATCTGCCATAGACATTTCTTATGCGTAATAATTTATTGCGAGCTTTGCTGAAGTTGAACTTTATCTTTTATACATCAAAGGGACTGCGAGTACCTCCTACTCTAAATCATAAACAACTTTCTTTAAACAAACTGTTCCCACCCAGACGTTAATTGTCGGAAAGTTACCCTGGGGCGACTTTCGGCTCTCCCATAGTAGAGTACGAAGTACTCTAAATTACTAAACACTTTTTTTTCTAGGAGGAGGAGGAATAAACTTTATCATAAGAAACCAACAGGTTTAGGTGGCCGCGCCTAGGCCTCCCATGAGGGGACGTCAAAGGCTTGCCTCGATGCCGCCTCACGGGCGTGCTGGGTCGCCCAGGTTTGGTCGTCAAGAGCGGGGCTCCGCAGAGCCTCATGGAGCTTCGACGAAAGGGTCGTGGTGTTAGTGTGTCTGTACTGTGCCGGGCACTTCCACAGCATGTGTGGAAGCGTAGCCGGGTGAGTGCCACAGCACCGACAGTGGGAGGTTGTGTACACGTCCGGGAATATGAGGTGAAAGCAGGCAGCTGTGGGATACGTGTTTGTTTGAAGTAGAAACGCACATTTTTTTCTTAATAGACGGCAGTTGTGAACTGTCGCATATGTATTTTGAACGCAGTATACGTATACTGGGGCGGCTTTCGCTCTCTCATAGTACAGTACGAAGTAGTCTGAATCGTTGAATGCGTTTTCTAAACACACACCCATTTGGCCCATTCCCTATATATAGTGTCAGTTGTGAGTAACATGCTTTGATTCCATGGTATCAAGTGTTAGGCCCAGGGGACGGCTTTCTGCTCTCCCGTAGTAGAGTACCAATACTCGGCGACAACTTTCTGTGGCAGCGCAGCCAAGGCTGTGAAGCCCAAGCACGCCCTTTTTTACTACGCCTCTGCATGTAGCCCGCGAACACTAGTTTCGTACACTGCGCAGCAGGATGGAATATATAAAAAGAAAATATGTAAATATATGTTCAAGATTGCTCCCATTATTATTAGGAATCATCACCCGTGCAGGTTTTTCGTTCTTTGCTGTTTCTGGTTTTCTGGTGCCATTTCACCTTTTCCATGCCCCGGTAAACAGCGACGACGTCGCTCGGTTGCAGCAATTTCACATCGAAGCTTGTGAGCGACCATGAGTGCGTGTTCATCAGGTGATCGGTATTCATCGAGCCGGGAGAAACGAAGGCAGTGGTGCGTCGTAAAATATTTAGTTTGCCGCACATGCAATCACCGAGGAGTTGTGTGCGAGTGATGCCATCAGCGAAAGTGGGACTGAAAGTGACACCGGCAACCTGCCAGTCTTCAGCAACACCAGCTACTCGAAAAAAAAAAGGTGCCATTGGAAACTGTACGTGAAACCAGTTACATTTTTCCTAAATTGCGTTGCATACGTGCTCGGTGATTAGACTGCTTAATATTGTTGATACAACAACGCTGAAGACCGCGTACCGTAACACCGCTCCCGTCGGCGTCTACGAATGGAGTCGTTCCTTTCGCTTTGCCTATAGGCATCCGACAGTGGACCAGAGGGCACGACGAAGCTCTTTGGGCTGCCTCAGCATTGTTGGTACCAACCGCCAGGGATACAAAAAAAAATGAAACTCTCGCTGAAGTCTATGAGACGCTGAAGTGTCAATGCCCTTTTTGGCGCGTTTTCAAAGAACGCTTCCTGGGCGCTTACATACTCAGCCGTGACCCGCCTGCTCACAACTAAAAAAGAGAATAATATGCATGGGCAATTCCAGTTTTGCTGCGTCTACTCGCTAGGCTACGCATTGGAAGACTCGGTTTTGCTGCGCCTACTCGCTAGGCTGTGTTCTGGCGCTACCATCAGATCTCGTAAACTGCATTGCCGGGTGCCTATACTCTTTTCAGAAGTTTTTTTCAGCACTGTGGAGGCTACAGGGCCCCCCAGCCAATTGGAAAGGCGATTAGCCCCTCCACTTGTATTCATCCGCGCCGTATCATCTGCTCACCGTCTTTACGGCGTCGGCTCGCCGAATACTCCTTGCACGATCATTGCGTGTAACATGGGTGGTTTATTAACTTTTAAAAATAAGCGAACAGTCAAACAAGTAATAAAACTAAACTTCAGAAAGTGTGGGATCTTAGGCATTTAATTTGTGGCTCAACGGAAGATCGGTAGACGTTCACACCGGTGAATGACTTCACTTTGGGCCTCTTCGACGCTGTTCGGGGCTCTGGCATGACTGCTTCTTTGTCGACGCGTTCCTTCGCGTCTCTCGCTCTAATGATTCGTTTCTATCTTTTTTGTGTGTGTTTCATCAAAGGATCATCCGACGCGCGCGGAACGCAGTGCGAGGTTGTATGTCCGATATTTAGAGATTCAGCGTCCTTGGTATAGCGACACAACCCAAGCCCTGGCCTCTGTGCGTTAGGCTTATCAGAAACGGCTACGCAAGCAGCATATCCCGCTAATAACGACAAAACGTACCTGATGCTTCATGCTCGGAGTAAGAGGAAACAAATCGATGGCTGATTTCATCCGTTCAGCAGGAGCAAGTTCGGATCCAAGCGGGTGGTCGCTTCTGCATGGGTGCTGCCATGTTGATTCGTAATCATAGTTACCGCCGGTAACCGACACAAATAATTAAATGTGTAGGAAATAAATGCTATGAAGAAAAACTTATCGCCTATCGATGCGGCGTAACACACATCAAACAAACGCAAAATTTAGGCAATCCTGCCGATTTCAAGGCACTTATATCTGGGACTATGTTTCACTGAGCAAGCGTGTGGCTTTCTTACACTTCCATTTTTTTGGTATAGTGCTGAACCGAAGTGGTGAAACAGAGTATAGGTAACAGAGGCATTACTGTATATTACTCTGTTGACTGTGCGAAAACGGCGTTCTTGGCCGAGTAAAGATAGCGTTTCACCCACTTGGATTTACGAACGTCCGACGCCCGCCCATGACCGATCGGTGCCAAGATTTCTGCTTTTCATCGTTGTCCCCTGAAAAAATAACGTGAGCGTCTCCAGAATGTTCCTGCCTCGCTATAGGAGGAAAACAGTTATGCCGATCAAGCATGCACTGAAATTTAGGAAATGGTTTCGTGCCTTTGCGTTGTTTTCAATCAGCACCTGCTCGTCGGCACCTTTTTCTTCTCATGAAATGAAATCTCAATGCTCCAAAGAAGCGTCGTGTTCTTTCCCCTCAAAATGACCATTTATTAACTTCCTGCCAAGTAAATGTAAGATTCATTGCATGGTGGTCGTGCAAAATAAAGTACGTATGATACGCTTGCCAAACCGAAATCCGCACGAAAACGAACTACTTTGACGTAGTAGCACATGTGCACAAGCTCCACCCACGTATAGCTTTGGCTGTGCTGCCACAGAAAGTTGTCGCCGAGTGTAGTTATCTAAATCGTTACCAACTTTTTCTAAACACACAGTGCGCATTTCTTATTCTGTTGATCAGATTTCTGGTGTTTGCTCTAATGTGAAAATGTTAGTTTTTCTGTTTTGGTGATGTAATATGCAATTGTGAAAATGTGAATGTATTCCAGAGTGCTGATTCGTTACGCATAACACATGCTCTGTACATAGTGTAAATAAATTTCTTCTAAACATCATGTCTTCACTGCGACGAAGTGATGTTTGTCGTGATACACAGATGTGCCGAAGTGCACGTGCCTGTATTATCACTGTGATGTTACTAAACCTTTGTTTTCTGCACATAGTGTAAATAAACTTTTTCTAAACGCGAATAGCCTTACTTATCATAAATGTTAGGCTCACGGGACGGCTTTTTGCCCTCTCTTGGTGGAGTTTCATATGTTCTAAATCGTTAACAACCTTTTTTTTCTTAATCAATAACGCTCTGAAGCGTTTACAGTTTATTCTAATCACATTGACACTTTTTTAGTGAGAACGCCTGGGACGGCTCTATGCTCTCCCATAGTGGCATACCAAGTACTCTAAATTGTTAACCACTTTTTTCAGTGTTGCTGTTTTGGGATAGCTGGTTACAGCTCTCCCATAGTACAGTTCTCAAGTACTGTGAATTGTCTACTATTTGTTCTAAACACCTCGTTAGGAGCAAGTTCCCTCTTTCCAGTAGTAGATAACGTTACACCGTAAGATCATTTCCCTGTTAAGTAAATACAACAGAGAATTTAGCTGTTCTTAACCGTCTTTTGTCAGCTGATGTGGCGCAATCCCATGGTACTAATTGTTGTCTAAATCTTGCGTAATATTTGTTATATGTCGGGTTATAACAGACCAATATCTCCTAACGATTGAATTACCTGCATGTCGATATATTTTCTGTTATGTAGCTTCGTAAGGTGTGCTTCGTAATATAGCTTCGTAAGGAGTGTCAGTATTTTAGAAAATGTCACGTACCCCTTTGCAGGAGCGGTTACATTGAGCACAGCGCCCTCAGGGAGCTCAAGCAGCACATATACGCCTGCCAGACGCCACTACGGGCCGAGTTCCAAAAGCACGATCCAGAGGGAAAAGGTGCTGCGAAAATTTACCTCATGTCACTGAGTATCTTACAAGTATGCTTCACTGCGATTCACTCAAACAATGCGCGTTTAAGCCGTGATAACTGTTCCGTGCGGTAAAATAAAGCAGGCCTTGGCACAATAAAAAAATAAGGACTTGTCAGCATGCTGAATAACTCGTTTCGTCACGTGTTTGTGGCGTTGAGAAATACAGCGGCCAAAGCCAGCAAAGATTGAACTATTCACAAGGTGAATCCGTGTTTAGAAAGAGCAATACACTCAATACAACGACAGCGACAGGCATGGCTATTGCAAATCTGGCATGCAAATATAACGCGTCAGCTTTCAAAGAAGCCGACTCAGCAAGGAAATTGTGTGTATGTCTGTCCGTCCATCCGTCAGTCTCCCAGTCACGTTAGCCGAATCTCTATTTAAGAACTCACAGCATACCCACAGTGCGGCGATGGCGTAGTGGTTAGAGCATCCGCTTCGCATGCAAGAGGTCCGTGATTCAAATCCCGGTGCCGCGCAGTTCCCAACAGGTTTAAAAAAAAATCCGCGTGGTGATGGAACTGCATTATGAGGCCTGGGGTGCGGCCTCACAAATGACCACCGCCGAGAACGCACTCCCTCACCAGAGAAGGATTGGCCACCTTGGTGCAGTATCTGGCCACTACCTCCCACATGCATACGTCAAATAACTCACGACCCTCAGTCCCCAGCAGCTGCGAAGCAACTGACCACGGCGGCGGTCAGATCTGCAACGCAGCAGAGGGTGCTAAGAATCTCTGGATCCGACAGGCCGCCATTGGAACCTGAACTTGGCAACGTTTAACGCTAGAACATTATCTAGTGAGGGAAGTCTAGCTGTACTATTCGAGGAGCTAGATGGTGTTAAATGGGATATAATAGGGCTCAGTGAGGTTAGGAGGACAGATGAGGGCTATACGGTGCTACAGAATGGGCACGTCCTTTGCTATCGGGGCTTGGCAGACAGAAGAGAACTGGGAGTGGGGTTCCTAATTCACAGAAACATAGCTAGCAGCATAGAGGAATACTGTAGCTATAATGAAAGGGTGGTAGGTATCGTAATTAAACTAAATAAAAGATACAAGATGAAGGTTGTACAGGCTTACGTGCCTACATCCAGCCATGATGACGCTTCAGTTGAAAGCTTCTATGAAGACGTGGAATCGGCAATGAGTGAGGTAAACACACAGTACACTATAGTGATGGGCGACTTTAATGCAAAGGTAGGGAAGAAGCAGGCTGGAGACCAGGCAGTAGGAGATTATGGCATCGGTACTAGAAACGCCAGAGGAGAGCTACTAGTAGAATTCTACCGGAAACGAGAAAACCGCAAGTGGACATGGAGGAGCCCTAATGGCGAAAATAAGAACGAAATAGACTTTATAATGAGTGCACACCCAGGAATCGTGCAGGATGTGGAAGTGGTTGGCAAGGTACAATGCAGTGACCATAGAATGGTACGGTCTCGAATTCGCCTAGACTTGAAGAAGGAACGACAGAAACTGATACGCAAGAAGCCAATCAATGAGCTAGCACTGAGAGGGAAAGTGCAGGCATTCAGAATGTCGCTGCAGAACAGGTACTCGGCTCTTAGTGAGGAAACCAACCGTAGCGTAGATACAATGAATGATAATCTGACGAGTATCATTACGGAGTGTGCAGTGGAAGTTGAAGGCAGAGTAGTTAGACAGGAAACTGGCAAGCTTTCCCAGGAAACGAAGAACCTAATTAAGAAGCGTCAAATCATGAAAGTGTCAAGTACAACAGACAAAATAGAACTGGCAGAGCTTTCGAAGTTGATTAATAGACGTAAGGTATGCGATGTAAGAAGGTATAACATGGAGTGAATTGAACATGCTCTAAAAAACGGAGGAAGCGTCAAAGCAGTGAAGAGGAAACTTGGGATAGGCAAAAGTCGGATATATGCACTAAGGGACAAAGAAGGCAAAATAACTACCAATATGGATAGGATAGTTAAAATAGCGGAGGTGATTTACAGAGATCTGTACAGTAGCCGAGACAACCACGACCTTAATACTATAAAAACTAGCAGTAACCCAGATGACACCCCACCAGTAATGATAGAAGAAGTCAGAAAAGCTTTGGAGAGCATGCAAAGAGGCAAAGCTGCTGGTGAGGATCAGGTAACATCAGATCTGCTGAAAGATGGAGGACCGATTGTGGTAGAAAAACTAGCCACCCTGTTTACGAGGTGTCTCCTGACGGGAAGAGTACCAGAGTCTTGGAAGAACGCGAACATCATCTTAATACATAAGAAAGGAGATGACAAGGACTTTAAGAATTACAGGCCGATCAGCTTGCTCTCTGTAGTATACAAGCTATTTACAAAGGTAATTGCTAACAGAGTAAAGAAAACATTAGAATTCAATCAACCAAAGGAACAGGCAGGATTTCGAACAGGCTATTCAACAATTGACCACATTCATACTATCAACCAGGTATTAGAGAAATGCTCAGAGTATAACCAACCACTATACATAGCCTTCATAGATTACGAGAAGGCGTTTGATTCAGTAGAAATATCAGCCGTCATGCAGACACTGTGGAATCAGGGCGTAGATGAAGTATATATAAACATTCTGGAAGAAATCTACAGGGGATCAACTGCTACCATAGTGCTTCATAAAGAAAGCAACAGAATACCAATCAAGAAGGGTGTAAGGCAGGGGGACACAGTCTACCCAATGCTATTTACCGCGTGCTTACAGGAAGTTTTCAGATGCCTAGAATGGGAACAGTTAGGGATAACAGTTAATGGAGAATACCTTAGAAACCTGCGCTTCGCCGATGACATTGCATTGCTGAGTAACTCAGGGGACGAATTGCAACTCATGATTACGGAGTTAGACAGGGAGAGCAGAAAGGTGGGTCTTAAAATTAATCTGCAGAAAACGAAAGTAATGTGCAAAAACTTCGGAAAGGAGCAGCGCTTCGAGATAGGTAATAGTGCACTTGAAGTTGTAAAAGACTATGTCTACTTAGGGCAGGTAATAACCGCAGAGCCGAACCACGAGATTGAAGTAACTAGAAGAATAAGAATGGGGTGGAGCACATTCGGCAAGCACTCTCAAATTATGACAGGTAGATTGCCACTATCCCTCAAGAGGAAGGTATATAACAGCTGTATCTTGCCGGTACTTAGCTACGGAGCAGAAACCTGGAGACTTACAAAGAGGGTTCAGCTTAAATTGAGGACGACGCAGCGAGCAATGGAAAGAAAAATGGTAGGTGTAACCTTAAGAGACAAGAAGAGAGCAGAGTGGATTAGGGGACAAACGGGGGTTAGGGATGTCATAGTTGAAATAAAGAAGAGGAAATGGGCATGGGCCGGGCATGTAGCGCGTAAAGAAAACCGCTGGTCATTAAGGGTAACTAACTGGATTCGCAGAGAAGGGAAGCGGGTTAGGTGGAGACAGAAGGTTAGGTGGGCAGATGAGATTAAGAAGTTTGCGGGTTTAAATTGGCAGCAGCAAGCACAGGACCGGGTTAACCGGCGGAACATGGGAGAGGCCTTTGTCCTGCAGTGGACGTAGTCAGGCTGATGGTGATGATGATGATGATGATGAGCATACCGACGGAGTGAATGATGATGAGTGGGCGAAGCGTCCGTCAGTTCGTCCGTCCGTGCGTTTGTTCGTGCGTGCTCCCGTCCGTGCGCCTGTCTGTCCGTCCATAAGTCAATCCGTCCGTGCGCCCATCCGCCTGTTCGTTCGTGCGTTTGTCTGTCCCTCTCTGTCTACCTGTCTGTCTGTCTGTCTGTCTGTCTGTCTGTCTGTCTGTCTGTCTGTCTGTCTGTCCGTCCGTCCGTCCGTCCGTCTATTTAACACTCCAAGTATTGTCATCTCGCATCCTTTCATTGTATATTCATCATATACAAGTAACGCCGTTCAGCGGACATTCCAAGGACTAAAAGAGAGGTGGCTACCTACTACTACAACTACTACTACACACAACGCGGACGCACTACCCACGGTATGAGGAGTTTCGCCCCTAAAAAGTGTATAAAACAAAAGCTTGTCGATAGTGATATACAGGTGCATAGAAAATACGCTTGTTTCTGCAACCCATCAGGGAGCACGGCGCAGCCTCTTTGTGGGAGGAAAAGTGGAGATAAAAAGGGGGACGCCATCTTCTCAAGTTCTCATCAGTACCCACAGCATCGATTGCCAGGCCCGGGGTACCTCTTCTTCTATTTGGGAAAATGGTGCACTGAGAATCGAACACACTGCATCCCGCTTTGGAGGCGGATGCTCGAACTACTCGAAACAGCGGCGGTTCGAGACACTATCAGAAAGTCGCATCTTCTTTCCACTCTCTTCTATCTCTTACTCCTTATATCTATCCTTCGGGAATCTGCGCCACGCTTTTTTATGGGTTTGTATAGTACTGGACTCGGTTCACAATGCCGATCAGTACCCGCCGGCTTAGGTGCACAGGCGTGCTGGTTAACGATTCTGCTCCCTACGCAATGGAACAACGAACGCCCCCTAAATATGCCCATTGCAACGAATGCTTTTACTTGTTACAAGACGGTGGGGCGTGCAAACATCGACGCAAGAAAGTCACGACAGCACAAGAGTTGACTAACCGAAAAGGTTCACAGTGACGGAAAGGACGGCACGCACAAACGGACGGCAGGACTGCACGAGCGTGAACCCCAGTCATGACCCCAGTCAACTGGCCCAGGTTCCTGCCATTCCTAAAATTCCTACGCAACGTACGCAAGCTGTTCGATAAAACATCACCGACGACGTACGTTCAGCCAAGTCTGAAGGTTTCTCTCCCACAGAAAGTATCGATTAAACGTATAAAACAATGATAAAGGCAAGCGAACAGCGTCGTGGTCAAGCATGGTCCAGTTGCAGCGTTGGTTAACGAAGCTGCATGGTCAAGATAAGGATCAACGCTCCCGGTGTTCAACGGAGTCATCTCAGTGAATGGCTAAATGTTATGTTCGCGTGCTGTCGAGGCGGCACTGTGGACGCAGTTTCATACCGCTGCTATAAAAACAAGCGTCCGTACGTCTTTAGCGGTGAGTTCTTTTGTACACAACTGCACGGAGAAGAGCGCTCACGAGCGCACTCGGCTAGCCAAGCTGCACCACGTGGTCGACAGGCAAGGGCTGTTGTCATCATCGCTGGTTCTCGACAATGCAGTTGCACAAGTCTGTACAGGTGATATAGATGTTGATCTAGATAACAACCACAGCTCGGACCAAAATGGAGTCGTGCGAATGTTAACGATGATATTTTGCGAGGTCAATTCAGAAGGCCAAGAAAGAAGCGTGATCCTTTAGTTACAAGGCCTATAACCAACAATAAGCAAAAAAAAAATTGCCCGCAGCTTCCCTCGGGGGAACACTGAGGAGGATGCGGAGCATATAATTGGTTAACGGGGTGTTAAAGTGCGACTTACTTAGGTCGATGGCTAAATTGGTTAACGTGGTTGGGAAATGGGTTGTTAAATTGCGACTTACTTGGGTCGATGGCTAAATTGGTTAACGTGGTTGTAGGAGGGGGTGTTAAATGAGTGAACACGTACACACGTATGCGAAAGGGCGGCGCTGGTCGAAGGGACGTCGATCATTGTGTTTGTGGATTCGTTGGAATTCATTTCACCGCGACCTTGGACGTCGACGCGCCGTACAAACCAACCGACGAGCGGCAACTGAGCGAGCGAGCGCCGACCTTGAGTATATATACAGCGCGACGGCGCATGCACTGTCAGCTGTCGAATGTTCGAGAAGGGGGAGAAGCGCAACGGCGCATGCGCGCGCGTCAGCTGCCGATGTTCTCGAAGCGCGACGGCGCATTCGCGCGCGTCAGCTGCCGATGTTCTCGAAGCGTGACGGCGCATGCGCGCTACATTATACAGCAAGCGAATGTTCGTGAAGAGGAGAAGCGCACGTGGTGTGTAGAGGAGGAAGGGTGCACAGATGGTGGAGGAGTGAAGCGCGCGCGGTGTGTAGAGGAGGAAGGGATGCACAGATGGTGGAAGAAGGAGGAGGAAGCTTGCGGACGGCGCCGCACTACAAGCCTCGAGTATTAGATGCTCCACATCTAAAAGCGGTAGATTTTCAGCTGAGACGAAAAAAAATGAAACGAGGAGGATCATGTGTGTAGCTCGCTGCAGCTGAGAGGCTTGACAAAGCGTCTTTTCAAATACTTGATAGGCGGAGTATACTCAGATAAGAGGTCGTGCACGCAAAGCGTTTGCACCTTATATCAACGCCGTTTGCAATTGAGTCGATTTTGTATTGAAGCGTCATTCGCAGTCACACGTGGCGGGGCGCCGGAATGTCAGTCAATGAGGAAGAATTTATGCAGGATCTCCTGTGGACGTTGTAAGTGGACGTTGTAAGTTTAACTGTAGAATTGGCTATGGCTGTGGCTTTCCGTGAAACTTTATTTTCGGACGACATCGGCACGGTCTCGCTGTACTTCTGTTGAGTTGAGGGTACATCATAAGAGTAACACTATGCCACTCTATGGGTACATCTTGAAACGGCTGAACGAAACGCTTAACCTGCGATCGTCGAAACGCGTGCTTGGCAGTCGAATTTCGCGAAGTCAGAATTTTTGCTGATGCGCACGAATCTCCATGTCGGTTTTACATGTTCTTCAAGAACATTATTCGACCATCTCGAAATATATCAAGTTGGAATTACGCGGTCCGTGGCCAGCACCCATTCGCCTTCTTCGAAGGCGAATGGGTGCTGGCCACGGACCGCGTAATTCTCGTGGGCATAAAGGATTGCCCTAGCGAAACAGCGGAAATAGTTGCACTGTGCGCGCAAACATTGAGCCTCTTCGGCGAACCGCATCAGATTTACTTCAAGTTGAAGAACCTGTCTAGCGAGCCTGAGGTTGAATAAGGCAAATGTTATGCTTAGCAGCCCTCTTCAAAACATGCTCGCACTTTTGCCCTGCATTGCTACACTGCTACAGGCAAGATCTTCACAGTTTTGAGGTAACTACGCGGTGACCCTCGCTGCGGATTGCATGTATCCCATTGAGTTCCGTTGTCCCATCACAAGGTGAATAGGCATGCCGTTCACTTTATTACAGAACAGAGCTATGCCCGGGCCAGTGTATCTTGAGATAAGGCAAATCGTAGTTTCGATTGTAATAGAAGTGCTCTTATTTCGTTCGCTGATCGATGTTATTAGATTTCGAATGAACAAGGTCGTGTGCTTACTAGCATTCACTTGTTTGTGTAGGCCGTATAGTTGATATCCAAAGCATGTATATGCACGCACACTCATCACCCCAACGACCTCCTCACGCCAGCGAGAGTACACCGCGGTGCCACAGTGGAAGTGTGGTGACTCCGCCTCAGTCAAGGACGCTGACGTGGGCGGGTGCAGGCGGCCCCATCGAAAGTAGTGTATGTCTTTGGATTGGACTGTGTAATTTGGTGCCCTTTCTCTCATTCACGGATCTGGGGAAACGAGACTATTTATAATGAGCCCTCGCGGGCTGCTTCGGAAGTTTTTCCGAGCCAGAGATTCTTTTGATGTAGAGCCTTCTCGACACGAGTTTGTCAAGATGTAACTCACCTTTGTGTAAACATCTGTAAATATCTCCCTATGAATGCGTCTTCCTCCCTGCAAGATGGGCTAAACGGGTCTGGTTGCGGCGACCAGCTACCTACGACGAGACCCGCCGGACCCGAGCCGCAACGACTGGTGACCGGGATTAGATGTTGTCAGACCCCCATTTCTAGCTAACCCGAATAAAGATATTATATTGCACGATGACGAAACATATACCAACAAAAAAAGTGCTTTAATATCTCTCCTTCTTTATTTATCACCAGCAGAACACATTGGCATGATTCATCTACATTCACAATGTGCAAGCTTCGGCGTCTAGCTTAGCTGGTAACACACTCGGCCTCAGAGCATAAGGCCGTAGGTTCGAAACCCAGCAGTATGGCCAAGATTTTTTTAATTCACTTATTTCGCATGTTCTCCTAAAGAAGGCGTTGTTTTCACGATCGTGAAAATATGTCTACAAAGCAAATGTTTTCATAATACATACTTTATTATAGCCGGTACAACACTTCGTATGGTCCAGCTATATTCACATTTAACATGAAAGTAGCAACGTGAGCGTGCAGCTTGGATAGTAAGACGCTCCCGTTCTGTGCGTGAGGCTGCAAGTTCGAAACCGAGCAGCACAGTCACTTTTTTTAGGGGCGAAGCTCCTTAGGGCGTGGGCTGTGCGTCCCCTGTAGCCTGTATGTAGCCACCTCTAGTTTAGTTCTTGCAGTGTTCACTAGATGGCGGTACCGTCCCCTGTATCTAGCCACCTCTAGTTTAGTTCTTGCAGTGTTCACTAGATGGCGGTACCGTCTCCTGTATGTAGCCACCTCTCGTTTAGTTCTTGTAGTGTTTACTAGATGGTGGTACTTGTAGCTGATGATGAAAAGATGCAAGATGTTATAAACTAGAAAGCGGTACTTGTAGTTGATGAAAGACGCGAGATCTTATAAAATAGGAATGATGTCACATATGGCGCGTGTCATTGGTTGAAGGCAATCGTTCGATTTAGTGCGGCGACGTACGCTAGGGGGAGCGATGTAATAAAATCGAGTGGGCAAAATGTACAGAGGATTCATGGTTTACCAGGTTTACCTCCGGAGCTTCGCCCACTCATCATCATTCACTTCGTGGATATGGCGGAATTTTTTCGTACATGTTTTTCATGGTAGCAAATCGTCATACGTGACAGAAAAACGAAAGGGCACGCACATTTTTCTAACGGCGAAGCTGTTCGAGACTTCCCCGCTCGTTGGCCACGGGGTCTTGTGGTGTGGAGAGAGAAAGGGCTGCGCCGCGTTAAGCTGTGCGAGGGCGAGGCTCGCTGGAAAGGGTGAACCAATAAGAGGTGTGCTAAGAGGGTGAGCGCTGAAGTTCAGTGGAAAGGGTGAAAAAGTTACAGCTGCACAAGCATGGGTGAGGGTGAGCCTGATGAAAGGGGGCGTCAGCTTTGCTATTTCGAGTGTTCGCAAAGTAAAGCTGACCGCCCTTTTTCTTCAGTCGTAATAGAAATGCTTAAGCATTAAAAACCTAATAGTTGTCTATTTTGTCTGATTATGATTGGACTTAAACTGCCTCCAATGAGCGCTTTTTGCTCACGCAAAAAAAAGTACGCGTGGAAACGACAAGCCGCACCTGAATGTCATCAGCGTAACGAATGCATGCGATAATAAGCGCTGTTCATTTAATACAGCAAACATCTACATTCCTTATTTCTTAATGTTTCTGGCTTTGGCCGTTCGCTTGGTCAGTTCTCATCTATTTAAACAGGAGCCTTCCGATTCATAGGTTCACTGATGCGTTAACTTCACCTCACCACAGTCGAAAAGCAGACAAAAACTTTGAGGCCCTTATCACCTATGATGAGGCTCAAATTTTGTCTGACGTCACACAATGCAGCGATGACCATAATATTAGCACCTTGCGAGCTGAAGGCTCCCCTGATGCGTTTACATCCACGCACTACAGTCGAAAAGCTGCTGATAAAGTTGAGGCCCTTATCACCTATGATAAGGCTCGAATTTCGCCTTACATCACACCTTGCACTGATGGCTTTAACATTAACACCTTGCGAGCTGAAGGTTCTCCCGATGTGTTCACTTCCCCGCACTGCAGTCGAAAAGCAGCTGAAGAAGTTTTGGGCCCTTATCACCTATGATAAGGCTCGAATTTTGTCTGACGTCACACCTTGTAGCAATAGCTTTAACGTTAACACCTTGCGAGCTGAAGGTTCCCCTGAAGCGTTTACTTCACCACACTAGAGTAAAAAAAAAACAGTCGAAAAAGTTGAAGCCCTTATCATCTATGATAAGGATCAACTATCGTCTGACGTCACACCTCGATGCGATAGCCCCAATTTTAACACCTTGCGAGCTGAAGGTTCCCTTGATTCGTTTACTTCACCGCACTACAGTCGAAAAGCGGCTGAAAAAGTTTAGGCTTTTATCACCCATAATAAGGCTCAACTTTTGTCTGACGTCATACCTTGCAGCGATGTCTTTAATATGAACACCTTGCAAGTTGAAGGCTCCCCTGACATGTTTGCTTCAGCGCACTACAGTCGAAAAGCAGCTGAAAAAGTTGAGGCCCTCATCACCTATGATAAGGCTCAACTTTTGTCTGACGTCACACCTGGCAGCGATGGCCCTAATAATAACACCTTGCAAGATGAAAGCTCCCCTGATGCGTTTACTTAACCGCACTACAGTCGAAAAACAGTCGAAAAAGTTGAGGTCCTTATCCCCTATGATAACGATCAACATTTGTCTGACGTCAGACCTCGCTGCGATGGCTTTATTATTAACACCTTGCGAGCTGATGGTTCCCCTGATGCGTTTACTTCAACACACTACAGTCGAAAAAGTTGAGGCCCTTATCGCAATGATAAGGCTCAACTTTTGTCTGACGTCACACCTGGCAGCGATGGCCCTAATATTAACGCCTTATGAGCTGAAGGCTCCCCTGTTACGTTTGCTTCACCACACTACAGTCGAAAAGCAGCTGAACAAGTTGATGTCCTTATCACCTGTGATAAGGGCAAACTTTTGTATGAGTTCACAGCTTGTAGCGATTGAGCTACAACGCGTTTTTTTTTTTCCACAGATCTCAGAACCAGCTCAAAACATTTTCCCACGGTCTGCGTTGTTGGGAAGCTAACTTCCTGTCGTGAACACTGAAGGAAATTCGTTAGACGAATTCCGAGCCTCGACTTATTCGATTGCTTTTCTACATCTGCTGCAGTAAAGTAAATGTATGAGGGAGCAGTAGAAGGGAAACATTTAGCTTGAAAGGCATTTCGTTGAAATGCATGATGACTACTTAAGCTGGCACAACAAAAGGGAAAGATCAAGAAATGAGTTGTGAAGAGGTTTGCTTTACTGAAGGAACTTATTACCATTTACTGTCGTTACGCTGGGGACATTCACCTAGGGTTTGTTGATTTAGTACGTAGTTGGGCAGGTAGTTCAAATGCAACTATGTGTAAAGATGATATAATATCGAGACTTTAAATGTGCCGCTGAACGAGGCAACTGTCAGCTCGGCCGTCCGTTCGATTCCATAAAACGAATTGCCATAATAAAATAAATTCGTGTAAAAAATATTTGGAGGGCACAATTGGTATTCGAACCTACATCCCCTCAGTCCGAAAGTGGTCATCTTATCGACCGGGTCACACGCCTATGCTTGTGAAAGGCGAATATATCTGGCTAATATGAATGTTCTGTACCAGTACGTGAAAAAGAAAAAAAATTAAAAAGTTTAGAACGAAGTTGGGGGGGGGGGGGGGGCATGGCACGATCACCCAACAATTCTTGGTTTTCAGCGAGAACTAGATGTAGGGGGTCTATTGTACCTTTTCAGGTATGAAAAGTGGGGTGTACAAGAATACTTCAGTGCAAAGCAAGCCCTAGAAGTCACCGGCTGTAAACCCCCGCCCACCGCCGGTGATTGAGGCGTCCCCTATTTTGTCACGGCGTGTGTAACGTCATGAGCAGCATAGAGCGGGGTCATTGTCTTCTATTAATGTTTCAACCTCGGCGAATCGTTCAATTAAAGTGGCTAACCGAAAAAAAAACTAAAATACCTCGGTTTCACGTGCAGCTCACCACGGGAAAATATTGTTCGCATAAATGCAGACGCTCGCAGAGCTATCGGCTTTTCACGTCCCGGCTCGCGTGCTTATAAACGTATTAAGTCATAAGTCAAGTGCTCCGCCAAATGTGCTAAAATTTCGCCAGCTAATTTTTGAATGCTCAAGGACGAATACACATAGCACAGATTATGACTGAAAATTGGTTGTCATGGCCACTTTAAGGCTCTGATATAATACTGCGTAATAGTTGCATAAAAGCTCTCTCTGGGATGACGATAGTTATAGCGCGAGAACAAAACGACGACACAGAGACGAGAAGGACACGAAGGAGACGAAGTCTAACTTCCAACTGAGTTTATTGCGCAGAGCACGAAAATATATAGAGGAGACAGTAACCATGTGACAAAAACCATATGGCACAAAGAGCAGAACATGAGTAAGAGAAAAACAAAAACAAAAAACAAAAGCACAGAAAAAGGCCAAGAAAAGTTTATAAGGAAACCTTAGAAGTCGCCGGCTGTAAACCCCCGCCCACCGCCGGCGACTGAGGCGTCCTCTATTTTGCCATAACGTGTGAAACGTCATGTGCAGCATAGAGCGGGGTCACTGTCTTCTATTAATGTTTCAGCCGCTGCGTCGTTTTGTTCTCGCGCTATAACTATCGTCATGCCATACCAACTAGCCCAAGCTGCCACACTCTCTCTGGTAGAAGATTTGAAGCCGATGTTGAGCATGGTACATCAGTAATATTTTCGTCTTTGCGAAAATGTAATGCCAAGCTCGCGTTTCGGTCATCACGGGATGGTTATTTCGTTGAGCCGCTCTAGATACTGACGAACGCAAGAAGCAAGAGGAAAAAGACTGTGCCAGGGCCGCTGGTGCCACCTCCCTCTCCACCTGAGAACAACGTTCCCGAGAAAACAAGAGGGGAGGGGGGTGAAGGCACTGAAGGCTTCCGTATGGTAAAACTATGCTTACTCGTCATTTATACAACGACCAAAGCATGTTCAGGCCGCACTTTTTTTTTCGTTGGTGGTAGCGGTTGTGGTGAGCGAACTTTATTTAGGTCTAGAGAAGACGCAGCAATTTTCTCGGACGATGCAGAACGACACAGAACTCATTCCTAGTGGAGAAAATTGCGCAGCCCTTGTGGGAGCGCGGCTAAGCGCTAACAGAACGACTCCCGTCTGTGTAACTTTCGCTGTTTCCTTGGTAATTGGTTTATGAAGTTTAAAGCCTCAAAGCTACTCGGGCTGTGAGAGTCGTCGCAAAGGTGGGCCCCGGATAATTTCTGTCACTCGGGGTTCTTGCCCCTTTGAGTATGCGGGTCAAACCTTACTCGGCTCACGTTGGCGCGTCTTGAACGGCATGCTTGCAGGTCAGGTGAGCCTATCGGACTGGTGCACGGTGATGGAGAACGTGGTGGGCCTACACGTCACATGGCGCATACTGTGTCCCAAGATTGCTCAGTGCGACCCCGTCACTGGAGGCGTCCTCTACGAGTCCACCTTCGACGAGTACGCACTCACCAACAAACTCACTCAGGTGAGACACGCGCATGCGGTGGTTCCCGATGCTTTAGTTATACGTAGAAGGCAATGTGGTGATACGGTAAAACTAAAGAGTTGAGAGGGAGCTATAGGTAACTTCGAAACGGTGCCATGAAAGAGGCACAATATCCAGAAGATGCACCTTGAAAACAATGCTGTTTTCTTACCAGCGTTTTAGGCAAAGAAAATTCAGCTCTATATGAACAGGCAACTGCTGTTAGTTCAATGAGAATTAACAAACAATCAGGCCAATGAAAGTATAACGGACGTTATATGTGAGTAAATAAAGTTGACGTGAAGACGACTTGCCGCCTGCAGGGATCGAACTTCGAACCTTCGAAAGAACAGTTGGATGCTCCACCAATTGAGCTGTGACGGCGCCATCATCCCGTCTATACGTCATCGGGCTTGATTGTCCGTTGGTTATCATTTAGCTTGTGTCTAACAACAAAAGAAACGAACCCTGAAGTTTTCCTCATTACTATTGGAAACACTTATAGACAAGCCTTGAGTATGGCCTACGTTGAAATTCGTTCGCATGAATGACTCGGGGTTTCTGCAGGCAATTTGAAAAGGGGAGTACGTACAGTGTGGCATAAGGGGCATGGTGCATACGTTGACGCCTGGTGGTCGACTTCTAGGCATCTTGTTATTAGGTTACGTACGTATGACGTTACCGCTAAGCTGTCAAGGGTGGTATTCGAGTATGGCAGTTATCCGAGATGCTGACAGCACCAGAGAGGTAACCATATTTGGGAGATGCCACTAGCGGCCATTTCAAACAAAGTTGTTGTTTTTTTCTTTACTAGCTTCGTTATATATATTGTAAACGTGACGAACTCATCCTGGGGTAGAGCTACAGTTAGATTTAAAAATATGTAGTAACAAGAAAGTACTATTTCTGCACCCGTGGTCGTATCTTATACAAAGCTTAAACGGGTCGTGCAACACTTTTTCAGCATCGTCAAAAAAACGCGGCCAATTGGTAGTGAAATAATAATAGTATTTAGGTTTTACGTCCAGGAACCCCGATATGAGGGACGCCGTACTAGAGGGCTTGGGAACTTTCGACCATCGGATGTTGCACAGAGACATAGCACAGTACACTGGCCCCTACCATTTCGCTTCCATCGAAATGTGATCGCCGCGGCCGGGATCGCACCCGCGACCTTCGGCTAATCGGTAGTCGAGGATCCTGAGAACATGCGATCCAAGCCTCATAGCGCAGCCCGGGGCCTGGAATTTACAATCAATTCTCAAAATCAGCTAAATAACTTTCGCTCTTCTCTCGACAAATGATGTCATAAACCTAAATGGCCGCGTCGTAGCGCGAAGTTCATTGTCATTGGCTGATCTGAACACCGTGAGCCGCGTATCTATATCGCAGCCGCCGCGACGTGCCCGCTCGCTCGCTATCGCACAAAAAGTAAGCCACGTGTTTGGAGGAGAAGAAGAATGCAAAGAAAGTGCTGAAGGTCATAACGTGCACTATCGAACGGTCACCTTGTCATCTCCTGCCCCCGCGTAGCTTCCCGCGCGCTTGCTGTTACGGAAGGAGAGAAAGAGCTTAAAGCACACGAGAAATCCCCATTACTCAGCTCGTACTTGAAGGATTCTCTCTATATAAAAAGAACGGCAGTCGATTTGTGAGGCAGTAAACTTCTTTAACGGAGCCATTTGATGGCCACTTGAAAGAGTGTTGCAGGAAGAAGAGGAGGACACTGTAACAAAACCAAGAAAAATCCTCCATTGCGGGATGCGACGACGGTTAGTCGCCCCTGCTCCTTGGCGGCTGCCTCCCCCCATCCCGTGGCCCAGGCCTTCGGCCTTCCTTTAAGGACATTCGCCGCGGACATCGATGCGACACTGTTAACGTAGGCGACATTGTCAAACGCTATATGTATTTACCAGAGAATCTTGATGGCGTGAATTATATAGCGCTGGCAGTAAGTCTGCGAAGCAGCGCCACTATTTGAACGACATTACAGCCGGTGTGGAAGGTTTCTCTTTCTAACGCGGGGCTAGACTAAACTGTCAGAATGAAACATTTTTTTTTCTTCATTCACAGAATGGTCCTACCTTTCTCGAGTCACTGTACAGAAACAAAGACAGCTTGGAAACAATATTCAGGATTATGGACAAAGATGGGTCTGGTAAGTTGAACTGCGTATACCATTTTGTGTATTGTCCGAAGGATCGACGACGTTGCGACTGTGGGTGCGCACGCGGCTTGAAATGCTCCTAAGCGTGATCTAAAGCGCGCACTCAATAACAGTTGTAATGCGAATGAGCGTAGTAAAACCACTGCGAAGCTGTCCGTGTGTTAAAGGGACACTAAATAAAAAAAACAATTTTTATCGCCTTAGTTGCGAAAATGCGAAAAAAAAAATTGCCCGCAGCTTCCCTCGGGGGAACACTGAGGAGGATGCGGAGCATATAATTGGTTAACGGGGTGTTAAAGTGCGACTTACTTGGGTCGATGGCTAAATTGGTTAACGTGGTTGTGAAATGGGGTGTTAAATTGCGACTTACTTGGGTCGATGGCTAAATGGTTAACGTGGTTGTAGGAGGGGGTGTTAAATGAGTGAACACGTACACACGTATGCGAAAGGGCGGCGCTGGTCGAAGGGACGTCGATCATTGTGTTTGTGGATTCGTTGGAATTCATTTCACCGCGACCTTGGACGTAGACGCGCCGTACAAACCAACCGACGAGCGGCAACTGAGCGAGCGAGCGCCGACCTTGAGTATATATACAGCGCGACGGCGCATGCACTGTCAGCTGTCGAATGTTCGAGAAGGGGGAGAAGCGCAACGGCGCATGCGCGCGCGTCAGCTGCCGATGTTCTCGAAGCGCGACGGCGCATGCGCGCGCGTCAGCTGCCGATGTTCTCGAAGCGTGACGGCGCATGCGCGCTACATTATACAGCTAGCGAATGTTCGTGAAGAGGAGAAGCGCACGCGGTGTGTAGAGGTGGAGGAGGGGTGCACAGATGGTGGAGGAGTGAAGCGCGCGCGGTGTGTAGAGGAGGAAGGGATGCACAGATGGTGGAAGAAGGAGGAGGAAGCTTGCGGACGGCGCCGCACTACAAGCCTCGAGTATTAGATGCTCCGCATCTAAAACATAACGCTTACAGCGAGAAGAGGCTCAATCAACGAGAAACGAAAATGTGGTTGCCGACGCCACCTTGATGTTCCCGCACCAGTCATCGTGCACGTCATAAATATTGATGGTTCCTACAAGGCCTTGGTAGTACCTAATATGTAAAGATGAATTAAATTGTCTTCTGGGGTAGCGAGACACCTAACATGGGAAGTTTCGAGAAACCTCATTAAGTCAATCTGCCCAAAATACCAAAAGAACTGGCAATTGACATTCGTGACGTTGCGATCTGAGACTTCGGACAGAAATTTAGAAGGTAAACTTTTGACATGCATTTTCCGCGTCTATTAATAAACCTATGGTGGTGAAATTGGAAGCACCGCAGTTTTCGCAACATACTTTGTCAACCTAAATAAATTTATTATATCGCTTAAGTGCCCCATTAACCTATCACGGGAACCGTCACTTCGCAGGGCTGATCTCGATGGAGGAGTTCAAGGACGCTTGCGACCTGCTAGCCCAGCACGCCAACACACCGATGTCCGAAGAGCAGGTCGAGGAGCTCGCGAGGAGCATCGACATCAACAAGGACGGATTCATCGACTTCAACGAGTTCCTCGAGGCATTCCGACTCGTAGACAAGAGGCCGCTCACGCCGCCGCTGGCCTCCAAGGAGAGCAACGGCACGCCATGCAACGGCGTGGCGAACGCTACCGCTCCCGTGGCCACCATCGACGAGGACGTCGAGGAAGACGAGGACGAACAGGAGTCCTACTGCACCAAGCTCTGAGGCAACAGCGTGCAGTGACGTACTCGGGCGGTGCACGGGACTGTCTTTCCTTCGCCAAGGCACTACGGGACTCCTCGTGACGCAGTGTCCGTTCCTCTAGGCTGCTAAAAACCTTGGGACGAACGCTGCGCCGATGTCGCTGAAAGAACGCGACCGTTAAGTGTTACAGTGTGATGTTCGGAACAGATGCGTTGCGACCCACGTTCTCATTTCCGGAGACGCCGCTGTCTCGGGAGCGAAGCAATGCTGATAGACGGAGCTGGTGCGAGAGTCGAGATTGAATAAGACGGCCAGAAAATTGCGACTTGCAGGACGAGATTGCCACCTGCTAAACTGAGCTTAGCAACGCCGACATCATACACGTACAAAAAAAAGAGTGGAAAGATTATTTTATTTCGTTCAGGTAGATGAGTAGATATTTACATACTCTAAACGCAGTTACATAGTCTAAACGCAGGCCCTGAAGTACCCTGTTTAGCTAAGTAGACGAGAAAATTGAAAACATAAGAAAAAAAAACATTCCTACCCGCTGTTTGAAGTCACATGCTTCGAAAACATCGGTCGCATAGACTAGCGTAATTATTCAGCCAGTAAGTAGCCTACAGAGCCGGTAAACGGTGTTGTAAAGCAGTTTGTAGGATGAAGGAAAGGCGCAACAGAAGCAGCAACGTCGAGACGGATTCACAGCTAGGTGCATCCAGCTCGGCGATGAAGTGATTTCGCCGGTATTAAGTGATGTGAATGTGACGTCGTGACATACATTTATGCGAGGGAATGCGCTGTTACCTAGATAAGCTCCTAAATAGGAATGCACGTACATAAGCTCAATCTGCGAATCGGTTCCTGAATCACCTCGTAACATGTGAGACAAACAGGCTTTTATGATCATCGCTAAAACGTTGCTGAAAAGTTTCACGTTGTTTGCTAAACGAACTTTCACGACATTTTTATGGCATTCAACGTGCTGCAGGTCACGAAAAAAAAATTGTTTCAGCATTCCATGAGTGTTGTCATAGCGGGAGTGACGGGGTCAAGAAAAAATTCGAATTCTCACCGTTACTGTAATCTATGATCTTGTAATTAGCTCGAAGTAGCTCACTTTCTCAACGTCACTGCGGGGATGGAGAGGAGGTGAACTACTGTTGAAGATGCGGAAATATTACAAGCTATTTTTCATGGCAGGAAAGTTTGCTTTGAAATTCGACTTCACAGCAATACGGTTCACACTGCCGTAAAGCCACACCTCAAAGCACAAGTGTTATTGCCGTGAAACCACACTTCAAGAAGAAATGCCCGTCTAAGTAGCATCCCAGTCTTACTGCTGTTTTCTTTTTTTTTTCTTCACTGGGAGCATAAATATATGGTGCTGCTTCTGAAAGGTTTACAAGCTTGCTTCGCTATGACTTAGTAACTTATGGGTATGGATTTCTATGGCAAAAGCCAACACGTGTTTCAGGTGCTCAGCAGCAGCCCATCGTACCTTTCATCCTATAGACCTTGTCACAGGAGAGAAAAAACGCCGTCATGCTGGGCTGCGCGCGGGAACACAAAGGCTGATGTCCCAGCCTTGGCAATGAATTTTGTGGGGGGCCACATCTGTTTAACACAGCCCAAGGAGGATTATGGCGGCGCCCAGAGAACCGTCTGTGAAAGGTCTATACAAACAGCTTTCAGTCACCCTTGAAGCAACATACATACATAGCCACATGATCTGGTAACACGATGTCACCCAGGCTGCTGATCTGATTGGCAGTGGACTGCGCGAAAGTAAGATTGGCTGGTCGGGTGGCAGCACCTGCGGGAGCTGATATCAACCATTCCGCGATCTTCGTCTTTTTTGCCAGACGACATGCATGCTGCCGGACTTACTGGGTGATGGCCTCTGAGATTGCGCACAACCTGTCAGCGTGCAATCTCCGAGGTCTCGACTGGGTAAAGCACGGGTGTGCTCATGAGAGCACTGCGATGCCAGTCTGTCTCGTGAGTTGAGGAAGTACGGCAGGGGTGAGAAGGTGTATATGACATAATTATCCATAGCTTCCTCGGTACACGGCATGTCGCTAAATTTGTGATGTGAATGGTTTAATGATGCTCTAGCCTAAATGCTGAAAATACTTCAAAAAACAATTTCAAGGTCCTTTTAAAACGCTAACTGGAGCCACATGCAAAAACACTCTTAGACTTTTGTTCTGGTAAAGATATAGACACAATTATCCTGGTTTGCCCACGCTTAGGACAAGCACCTGTTTGGTGTAACAAGTCTCGGTGGCTGAATACGTTACTCTTCAAGTGGCCTTGGAACTTCTGGCAGACTATGCACTGAATACGTATAACATACTTTGTGGGCTCAACAACACATGTAGTGGAGTAGGAATGGCGCTTAATGTTTGGACGAGCTCTGAACTGCATTAATGCTGGTGCCTCAAACTACAACTATTGGCATATCTGTGAACACTGAACTGTCTTGATGAATGCATCTCTAAAATGCATACATGATAAGCTTGACTGCTAACAGACATCGCTATATCCAATACGCACAAATCAAATATAGTCACCTATTTGGAGAACTCATCCTTTCTCTTTGTATGTTTTCAATACAGTATCAAGCAGCAACAAATGTTTATTTTTTTACATCTCTTCAACATCAGAATTTCACATTTACAATATCTTCAAGAGCCACCAGCTGCAAAAAGTCAGCATTCGTTTTTTTTCTCTTTAGTATTTTTTATGTATGCCACACACACACCCATCGAATAGTGCCCACGAGGACAGAGTATTAGAGAGGTTTCAAGGTTTGAAACCGCCATGAGTTTGTTATCGTGAGTACATAAGGATTATGCAGAATATAACGAGCATGTGCCTACACACAGGGTCATATAGGAGTCATTCAATATGATGAGTTGCTTCATGGTGCCTGCGCTAGACATACAGATACTACATGTTTCATAACAGTGCCCCATGTAAGACACATATAGGGGTACTTCTAAGTGATGCAGAGAAACACTTGTCTATTGTCAGGTCTTTCTGGCACTCATCCAATCATAGTGCAAGCTCTATTCAACATAAGCGTGCTAGCCTATGCAGTGCCGTGCCATGCACACTTGTTCAATTCAAACGAGCTGTTACCACCCCTTAGAAATCCACTCAATGAGGTGTTGATGGCATGTCAAAATACCGAGACACAAAACAAAGCAAGTATCTGCACACTTGCAAGGCTAATGCTAATGAGTTAAGCCTTTCACACTCTCTCATGAGCAATGTGAGCATTATTAACATCACTATCTTATGACGCTACTCCGCTTCTCTTACCATAACTCAGCCAAGTATGTTTCACCGGACTCTATTCTCACACTTGTGCCACTTATCTTCTGTATTCGTATCGTACCAGAAAAACCCGTGAAAGTCATCCTATGAACCTGTTCGTGTCGTATACCAATGCAGTCAAGTGCCCCACATCAATTGCCAAAGCACACTTAATACCGTTCTTATAATTTCACGCTAATTATTGCTGAGACTTTGCACATTCTTCACTTATGTACAGCTGTGTTCCTCTTCGTGCGATTTTATGCACACTTGTGTGCTGCATTCTGTATGATAACCGTGGCCTGTGCTTGTGTGCTTAAGTGTATGTCTTTGTGTGCGTGCACACATATATAGTCCCTGCACTTTTACCATGTTCTATGATTTTACCAGCTGGTTTGAAACGGTGGTCCAGAGACTGAAATAGAAGGTGATGTCGTATAGAACCTCTTATGTCACCTCAGGGTCCAACTCGCTGCCGAGCTCTACTCGAGATTCCCGTCTGCACATTGCGCTGCCCTTTCTTTTTTATCATACGAAGATGAAAAAACACAAACCACTGGATGGTTCCATAACTCATTACCATGTGTGCTGAGAAAGCAACCTTTTAAAACAATGAAGTAAGGTGAGTAGATGTCTACCTACAGCTGAGTGGATGAGTAGTGACTATTTGGCAAAGAAAAATACAGTCAATCTCGTTACAAATGTATCTGTGTAGAATGGTACTATATTATCAAGGTAAACTGTCATCTAGCCTAGCTAAATAATTGAAAAAATATCTTTAATATAGGATATCTGGCCTCTTATAAAAGGAACATCCACTGGTTTCGCACTGATGCATGCGCATTGGTTTTGACATTCATACACGCGCTTAAGACGACCTGATAAACACAACTTATCTCCTGAGCAGAGCAGCCCATACAGCATTTGAGACTTAGTGGTTTGCTGTTTGTAGACATTACATGCATAAAATCACAATACCTTATCTTATTTATAGATATAAATGCAGTGCTTTTTTTTTACAGAGAGATAAATGTGTGCATATTAATGTACAGATTACGTGTTCGTGCACTTACTGCCGTTGGCTCAATATAACGGCTTCCTAGACTCAATAAACAATTATATCATGCAAGTTGATATGAATTTATCTTCTTGTGTAAAATTTGTGCCCTGCCTACCAAGACGGATGCCTGGACTCTGGCTCAAAAGTCTTGAAGACAAACCAATAATGTCAAATTATTGCCAATGGAAATGGCACTTGTTGCGATTTCTGCTGCTGGAACCGTTGTATACAGAACCTCCAGTTTCTTTTAAATATTGCTTCTTAAAGAACCTGTACAGGAAGTAGCGACTCACACACAAATATATAGTTAGCTTTAGCTAGTCTCCAATAGATCTCTAATGATGACAAAACTGACATGTCAAGCTAATAAAACACAATCAGCTATAGCAATCAGGAGAGAAATGCTGCCTGCACCCTTTTTCAAGTAAGCAACAGCAGAAATACAAGTATTTCACAATGAAACAGCCTTAAATTTCTAGTTGGCATTGCTTCTCTTTTCCTATTTCAGTGTATGCTTCTAGCATATGCTATGACATGAAATAGGAGTTGTCGATTGGTGAAAAAAAACGTGACATGCCCATTCGATTGTTTGTTGCTTGTGAACCCTGTTCTTCCAGTGCAGAAGCTCGATTTTTGAATCACAAATTCACGTCTTCATTTTTGAGCACAGCCCTTTTGGCATTTCACAACAGAAGATATAAGCTGCAACATTAACGAACTGTGCAAAAAAGTTCATTTCTCAAATGAAGCCTGTCAGGGCTGCTGGAGCTCCTGCGTGAATCTCGTGCTCATGTGACCACATCCTTCCTTGACGTTCGCTAGTACTAGGCTTCATTATACTCTTTCATAATGTAGTATAATGTAGCTTCTTTAGATGTTGCCTTGTTTTGTATCATTGCAATCACACAGATGTACTTGCATGTCTTTGACAGTGTGCATCACACCGTATATATTATTGTGCTGTTACGTTGTACTATTGTTCCTCGTTCAACAAGCGCTACCTCTGTAGCTGCACCATCTAATGCTACCAATGCAACAAACTCGGTACTCCTAAGTGGGACGCCTATTCCTTTTTGACTGTTTCCGAGATTTGTGCTGTTATATCTTGTATATGATATGAAAGTAATATATATACATAGCTTGCCTGTTCGATTACCAGCAGTTAGAGTGTTTAGCTCCCCGAAATATAGATTCTGTAGAGTGCGCCAAGTTAAACAGCCAGATGTTTTCTTCACAAACGACTGTGTGCCAAGATGTATGAATTGTTTGGGCTTCATGACATGGCTAGTTCTTTGAAGACACACCAACGAAATGAGGCTGCATCCTTTTGCCTTCATACTACATGAATGTTTGCACTGCAGTCAAGTTAAAAAAAATCTACTTGTAGAAAATTTAAACATTGTATAATTGCTGAACTGTGCTATATGAATTCTCACCTTATTACCATCACTTTGAATGAGCACTCTGAGCTAAAGTTTTACTGGTCACAGTTGCATGTGCTAGCTAAGCCTATTTGTATATGCACATACATACTATCCACAACTCTTTACAATACAGTTTTAAAGAATAAGTATGTAGCTTTTTTTTATGCATTGGTTAGAACAAGCGATTGTTTTGCTCTTGCTATTCTACATGTCTATTAATATGAGAATTGAAGTGCATGACTATGGACGATTAACATGTATACATTGCATTTCGTCCTGTCATCTCGTTTCCTTACCTCCTATAGCAGGTTCTCTAATATTGACTGATACCAACTTGTAATGTAACCGAATATAATGTTAATGTTGAAACTTGACAAAGGTTCTTGGTTCTGACAGTGATGTGCTTTAATTAGGAGTATTCACTAGTACGCATTTTAGCCTTAAACTGGACTGACACCTATTGTACACATCATGAATCACAACATTGCATGTAGGTGTTATATAGCCTAAACGTCAGTTGAAGATGCCCTTGAGCCTTAAAAGTCGATTCCATATAATCAGAGAGTGCAGTATCAAAAGTATGCAGGTCACTGGCAACTCACTGAGAGCACAAAAATTGAGTAAATTCAGTATTTTCAGTTAGGACACCACGTGCACTTGTGGACTCACACCATTTTATGTAGGACGTCTAAACTATGCACAGACAGCAGTAAACACATAGCAATGCTAGTTTGACCTTACAACAGTCGTAGACAGTGTGCCAACAGTCTTATTATGCTCGCATGAAAGTGGCTATGCTCCAGGAATGCTGCTAAGTTTATTCTCCTCCCTCTCTTTTGTATTACTGTATGGTGACCATGAACAAGTAGTTCCCACCAATGCTTATTACACATCAGGAAAGCTCCACTCCACTCTCTGCTGGTTGTTTCACCAGCAGTGACCAGCACACTTTTGATGAAGACAGTACAGCACTTAGAGCGTGTTGAATCAATAAGACAATAGCCAGAATCGAAAATAGCAAGGTTACCCAGCCGCGTGGAGTGATACTTCACATCGAAAGTCCCTGTGCCGGATCGCCAATACCAAAGGGTGAAAAGTGAAAGTGGGCTAGTGCATCCTCGTTAGTTCATTTCATTCATTGCTCTCACTGGGTTGGTCGTGGCCACAGTTATCACATCAAATGGAAAGAATGTATGCAGGTTATGAATTGTACTGTACCTAACGCGAGTCCCGCTCGCCAAATCAGTTCAGGGCACGTGCTGTGTTTTGGTCATACCCGCGTGCACCTTTCTGTGGGACGACTATCTTGTACACACTGTAAAGTGTGCCAGTATTCACCAAGCTAAAGGCCCCTCAAATATTTTCTTTTACGCTAGAATGCCTTCTGGGTCTCTCGTTGTAAAAAAATACTATTGTAGCTTTCCAAAATTGCTTGAATAACATGCTACACAATGTCAGGACAAAGGAAATCAGTGATATTTACTAGTTTAATGCACCTTCTCAATAAAATGGTTCTCCTTTATATTGAATACCGCACTTATCACCCGTCTAAGGCCACCGCTAGACATTTTCTTGCTTTTATGTGTACACATTATTGCCCTTGCTTTCAGTTTGCGAGTTGCTAGTAGCAGACCAGATAACTCAAATGCGTCTGTATTGTCTGGTTTCTTTCTCTGTTTTGTTTTTGCATGCCTTGCTTTTTTTCATGACGAATGCTTACCGATTAGCTCAACCTGCCACCATTATAATCCTTTCTACTTAGCGTGTTTGCTATTAGTGAAAATTAAATAGTAAAAACCAGTAGCCTACATCAAACTTTTTTGCATCAGGAACAAAAAAAATGTAGAGAATCTTTGTCATCAACTTGCTACAAAGTTAAGTGCATAGCACTACCTTTCCATTTTTTTAGCTAATACAAAGTAGTTTTTTTAGAATTATGACAACATGCTTAAAGGAGTAGGAATACAAAAGTTTTCATTTTTTTTTTTACAGCATAAGATTGCTGAGGGCCAGTTAGTCATAACACAACACATTGTTTCCTGTAGTGCATGACAGATAATTATTTGCAGGCTCCTCAATACCGCCAGTGTGAGTTTCAGTTTGAGAAAGCTCCAAAAACAACAAGCCGCCAGGTGCAATTATCACCACCTAGCGTGTACAACAATCAACCACGTCAACACACAGAACTGCGAAACACTTCCACACAGTCTAGATCAAGCAGTCGTCTTGAATAGGAGCGGGAAAGCAGTGTCGCCAAACACAAAATTTCATGCGTGCACTGCAGCCACAAACTTTTGAGTAGCTGCCATAAAGTAATCTACGGGTGCAAATGCAGTAAAAGAATATGGCGACTATGACGTCATTATAACTTGTACAGGCTGCAACGTGACAAGAAGAAAGGGGGCTCGCCTTTGAGTCCCTTTTGAGGGTGCCAGTGCCCTGAGGTGCGGTGTACAGTGCTCCTTCATGCACGCAGTCTTCAAAATACATAAAAAATACCTTCCATGCCACATTTGTTGATATTTTGCAGATAATACCTGCATGTTCACAGGAGTTGATCCCTCAAGCTACCTTGCTCGCAAAATTTTGTGGCCATACCCCTTTAAATGAAACTACCCTTTGGTGCTCTTGAGAGGGCTTCCAAAATCTTAAAACATATATAGTAACTCTAGTCCAGAGCTGTCGAATCATGAAGCTTAAGGCCAATGCATGCCATCATAATGCTGTTTCTTTCACACCTACCTGCTTAACTGCACGTCAGTCTTGCACAGCCAGCTATTCTTTGCAAAATCAATTTCTGGACCAATAGAATGAATCATCAGCCACTCAGATGAATGTTTACAAAAGAAAGGAACATGGTGCACAAGGAGGCCTAAACTGCTTGTTTTTGATAGAAACATGGACATGACACCCAGCACTTGGCCATAAACCTTCTTAAAAAAAAAAGAAAGGCAATTGTTTTTACAACTGCACAATGTGCCAAAAGGGGCACATTGTTAGTATGTATGAAGAGCTGTGCATCAATACTGCTTTGCTGCTGTTTGTTTTTTGTTAACACAAGTTCGAGAACACTAGTTCAAGATCTGAAGCACATTGGCTGTGGCAGTTCCACGCACACAGTATTGCCAGAAGCATGGAGAAGGTGCCGTGATGAGAAACAAATGTTTGTGACCCAAGTTCCCTGCTGTGTGTATATCACTGTGTACATACATCTCCTCACATTAAGCCAGTAAAGTGATACTGTGGTATGCACTATATGCACCCACACCAAGCACAAAGATAATAAACTTGTTATTTAAGCATAACCATCTTGGTGTTTTAATTGATGCCATGGAGAAGCATCTTTCCATGGAAGCAACCAAGTGTACACTGATGCGACTCACCACAATTTAACTTAACCAAAAATGCCCTTGTGTAGCGGCTCCTGTTTCTCTACATTTATTCAAATAAATAAAGAAGTCCATCGGAGAATCTACACAACCCCATCAGCAAAAGCGTAGAGCTGGTACAGCTGCTACACTGAAGGTGACCACATGCTGAGATAAATGTTCGAACAAAGTGAGGCACCAATTTACAAAACTTTGGCAACCATTAGGTAGCCTGCCACCGCTTTCACAATATTCTCATTACAGCATTAATGAAACCAGCAGACAATGGAGATAAGTAATGTACGGGGGACGTTCATTGCCCCATTTTTAAGTGTATTGTATTACCTGTGATATTGATATGAAGAAAGTTAAATAGATGAAAAGACAACTTGCCACCGCCAGGGACCAAACCTACGATTTTCAATTATACGCCATGCCCGAGGCTCTCCTTATCTACCGCAGGTAATTCAAAATAGAGTTCCAGGTTTCCCAGAGGCGCAGAAAGCATGCCAAGTCACCCTTTTAGTGCACGCATCACTTGAATATAGTTGATGAAGACTGCATGCGTGCCCTCTAGATAGGAATCAACAGATGCAATCAAAACTTGTTTACAATGAAAGCACTTTTGACTCAGGAAAACTACATTAGTCACTGGTACACAAAGCGTTAATATCTTGTCCAGCTTCACAGTTGATGGAAAATAAAGTTTTTTCATTCCATTCCATTCCATTCCATTCACAGTTGATGGACAATGGCGACCAACAAACGAATCATAACCGCACAAACAAGTCTTCTATATCTGCTGTTAATTCGTGTCTGCAATAAGGACACTTTATAACAGCATGTACAACAATCCCTTGACCATGTATAGCATGAAAATAATTAACAAAGTATTATTGCTTGCATGAAGGCACCGTGGGAATCTGTCTTATTTAGGTGCATGTTAAAAAATTCCAGGAGGTTGAAATTTCCGGAGTCCTCCACTACGGAGTCTCTCATATTCACATCATGATTTCGGGACGTTAAACTCCAGATATTTCATTAATATGTCTACTTAGGTCAGGTTAATAACCACGGAGCTAAAACATGAGCGTGAATAAGCATGGGGTGAAGCGCATTCAGCAAGCATTCTCAAATCATGAACGCTAGTTTACCACTATCCCTCAAGAGTAAGGTACATAACAGCTGCATTGCAGCACTCACCTACGGAGCAGAAACCTGGAGGCTTACAATGAAGGTTCAAATTAAATTGAAGTCGACGAAGCGAGTGATGGAGAGGAAAATGATAGGTGTAACCTTGAGACAGGAAGAGAGCGGAGTGGATCGAAGAACAAATAAGGATTTAGGATATCACAGTTGAAATCAAGAAGAATAAATTTACATTGGATGGGCACATAGCGTGTAGACAGGATAACAGTAGTCATTAACCCTTTCAGACACCATCTATTATAAAGAACTGTATGTAAATATGTCAAATTGCTACTACGCTACTTCAAGGCACTGAATATTTTATTTTAACAAGAATTAAGAGATAACTCTTGAATTTATGAGTGTTCTAGCAACTCACCCTAAATAAGTTGCAATTAAATATCTCCTTACCATGAAGTCATAGATGCTCACTTTTGGCATAAATTCATTTTTGGTGATGCCCACGTGGAGCAAAGAAAAATTTTTTTTCAGATTGCTCGCAGAAAGCGGCATGTTGCATGACTCATCGAACGTGATAGTGCCTTAAAAAAAAGTGACCATATGTACGGTACAATGCAAAATGAGGGTAAATGAAGCCAAGCTTGTTATGAAGGAGGTTCAATTATTTCAAAGTACGATATATTGCTCTTTCATAGCCTCTACTTGATGCAAAGAGCAAAAATGAGTGATGTACAAAATTGTGTACAAAGCATCTCAAAGGGTAAAGGGACAGTTAACAAGCCCATTGTTCAAAAATTTTTATAAATAGAAATATGTGCACTTTTGCTTTGTGAACATGCTGCCACAATAATTTTGTGAATACGTGCTAAATTAAGGAAGCTACAGGGGTTAGAACATTGCTTTCAGTTGGTTTCAAATTTTCATGCAACCTCGCACACCCTTCCCTCACAGGGAGGGGAAGACGTAGCCCGTCGTCGTGACTGGTTTAGACCAACCCACGAGCTGCGTGCTACGTCAAATCGTCGATCGGTGACTTTGCGTCTCTGTGTGAAAGAATTGGTCAGGGGTAGGAAAGGAGCACGGGAATTTCTTTATGAAATGAAGGCTCTGTGTGGCGCACAGTCCAGTAATATTCGGAAAACGTGATCGCCATGGAATGCTCTACAAATTGTCGAGCTTTTTTGAGGGGTGTAAAAAAACGTCTGAGCCTGTGGCTGGCCCTTCAAGGGTAACTACTAGATTCCAAGGAAAGGCAAACACATGAGAGGGTGACAGGAAATTAGGTGGGCAGATTAAATCAATAAGTTGAGTATAATGTGGCAGCAGAAAGTACGGGGACCGTGCCATTGGTGGAACATGGAAGAGGCCTTTGCCCTTATGTGGGCGCAGTCAGGCTGCTGCTACTGCTGCTGCTGCTGAAAGGCATTGACTTCGACAGAATGTCTGTTTTGTTGTGCACCCTTCAATGTTCATCAACAAAAGTTTCTCATATATAATTGGATGCCCACAAATTAATGGCTAACAGCTCAGGCAGCGTAAAAAA